>CABFPE010001017.1:47629-62925 GCA_900660155.1 Hofstenia miamia | reverse complement strand
TGTTCAAAATTAAAGGTCGATGTAGAAGATTCACTTGAAACATTGAATGGCAAAGCACCGTCACTAAGCATCACTCTGGAGAATAACTACAAAAACACAGAAAACAATTGTCAAACCAACATTCATAAAAACTATGGAAAACAAACCAGAACCAGAGAAGAAGCCGACGCCAGACATAATTAAAGTCAAAACCAAAAAAGGTGGGATGAAAGCCCTAAAAAGAACGGACACTTACTGTCACAAGTGTGGATTGAAAGGGCACGTGAAGAAAAATTGTCAAAAAACAGAGCAATACCATCAATAATGGGGAAGCGTTTTACAACAAAGATGAAGAGTGAGAGAGAAGAGTATTCATCAAACTAAATAGAAGCACTGTCTCCTACAAAACGTGCACCCGTCTTAGTTATTGTATAATCATGTGATGCTTAATGTTGGATGCCAAGCATGGTTGCTTGGGCAAGTTTAGGAAAAAAGATTACTTTATTCTGAGAAGAAGCAACTATCTTGATTCAGAAGAAAAGAAAATTTTTTCGAAATCTTGCTCGTTCATATTAACACCTAATTCTACAGCAGAAAAGATAGTTCCCTTGCGGGCAGGTTAGTATTTAATTGTTAAACTGTATCGAGAGCTCATTTAATTTAGGCTAAAGAAATAGTTCTGTAACGAATTGTCTTTGATGCATTCTGCAATCACCATTCATAAACAACTCTTGGCTTGGAGCTGTGTCTTATTTACTGCTGATTATTCCATCGTAATGATGTAATTGATTTAGTTGCCACTGTAATTTGTTAAGACTATTTAATAAATTATTTAATTCATTTGTTCAATGCTTAGTAAACATTTGCTTGATTGCAGAAAATAAAATAATATATTGAACAAAAAGTAAAAATTAAAACTAAAAGAGCTAATTTTTTCTCTGCACAAAAGAACTGTCGCTCATCATTGGTAAGAGCGTCTGGTAACACTAGGACAATCTGTTGACTGCGAAGGCTTACCCTACCTCAGAATATATTTACAGCTTAGCTCGACATAAATTTCCTACTATCTACTAATGGAAAAATATTAAAATAAAAGAAAGCATACTTGACAAAACAAAATAAAATAAGTGAAAAGAAAATCAAGTAATAAATAAAGTGTATTTAGCATTTGATAGAAATAATGTGGCATAATCCATTGAATAACCATGTGTGGTCAAAGTGAGAAGAAAGATAGACGTAACTAAGACTAAAATGTAATAATGATTAAAATGTAAACACATGGTTATGAATAATTGATTTTTAAATTGTTTTATGCAGTTTTATATTTAAAATTAACTCAACATTATTTGACAAAAACAAAGAAGACCGAACAGCATACTCTAATTAATGCTGACATTGCATAATTAAAAGCAGAACTAAAACGCGAGGGAAAATTGTAAACAAGATTCGATCAAACAGGTACTAGTTGAGTATTTGATTATTTACTAAAAAGTGCTATAAATATGTAATGAATGTAAAAATGGATGATGAACGAATTTAGTTTGGATTTACTTCTTCTCTTGTCAGGTTATTTAATAGTTTATGGAAAGCTAAACGTTTAAGCACTAGAGGTAATAGTACGGTGGTCCCCACATACATTTAAAGGAATGCTGGAGCAGCCTCACGATCAGCTATTCAACAGCGGTGAGGGCGGTAGCTGTAGTTTCCTTGAGGTGCTTTTAGGTTACGAATAGGGATAGGAATTTTTCTCCATTATGGCTTTCCCATTACTCGTTGCTTGTCAGTTGTTAGTTATTATGAGTTATTATGATTATAGTTATATTGCTCTACGTGTGTACTATCTCCTTACTGAATCCAAATCGCTCATGGTCCTTTATTGTAGTTATTATTTTAGTATTGAATTTACTTAGCTCATGATATTATTTTATAGTTATTACTATTTCAGTATTGAATTTAAGTTGCTCATGGTTTTTCAATGCAGGCTGCATTGATTGTTTACATGTATGAAGGGCTAGCATGTATTACTATATCTGTAGGGCTATTATATGAAATGTTCAATAACAAGCTAAAGCATTGTGGTTGCGGTATTCCATTATCTTTACATAATCATAATAACAAAAACAATCAATGCACTAAATTGATAAGTAGTCACACACCCACAATCACTGAGCTTCCCATTCACACACTAATTCTATTAATAGTTTCCATCGCAGATTCAAGTAAAAGCTGGAGTTGTTGCTGGTAACATAGTCTCTGGAATCGCATGGCATCGCTTTGGGTTTCGACCCTGTTTCCATCTACCACTCTCGACCTAAATGAGTTGTTGTTAGTTACGCAGTTAGGAAAGCTAATGTTTATTAATTAAAGTTAATTAACCAAACACTCAACTCAAAGGAGAGAATTAGGAACTTGTCAAACTTAATTGTGGTACAATCTGTGAAAAGTAATAAGTTACCTTTGACTAAGTACATGATGTGGATTGGCAAGATTCAACATGGCGACCGTGACAGGCGCCCAAAAAGCGTGCATAAAGAGAAGATGCAAGAAATGCTATTGTGAAAATACGATTGGTGTGAAAAATGGTTTGGTTAAAAGAAAGAAGATCGATCTAAAACTGTAACAAGTCATTTCTTATCAAGTTATAAAGAGAAGACAAGTGAGTATAATCTTTTAGCATAGAAAAATGTTAGAAGGGCATCAGTAAACGATTACTTCTAGTTAATAATGAAGATGGTAAATTCACGTAAAAAACAAAGAACTAAACCCAAGACGCAAAAACACCCCAAAACCAAAGGACCCCAGAGAATGCAAATATGCCCCCCCTGAGAGTGAGACGTCCCCAACGGAAATAGTGCTACAATCAGCACAAGAAATGCAGAGTTTTTGATAGTTGAACTTACTAAGATAATAGAAAACAACAATAATGAAAGAAGAGAGCTGACAATACAAATCGAAAACTTAACTCAATGGATGTTCGAAATAGAAATGGCAAATGTTGAGAAAGATAGACGTATCAAAGAAATTATACAAGATACAAGTGTAGCATCATCCAAAAGAACTAAGCTGCAAACAAAGATTAACGTCGAATGATTAATAGTGATTAGAATTATGATTGTAAAATTTAGTTAATTATCTTATTTATTTTGTAAGATGCAACTAAGTCACAATATTGCACACTCTAAGAAAATTACTGTAGCTGATTAAGTAATTTTTGACCAATTGTAACAAGTGAAATTACACTTGCTTAAGAACAGCCATATTGGCAGAAGATTTATTTGAAATTCAAAATCGGCAGGTACTTTAAAATTTTTAAATAAATAGCTTTGAATTTAATTAGAAATTTGATGAACAATAAATTCTTTAGAGTTTATTTTATTTTCATTCTTCATTTATCTGGTTTGATTATTTAATAAAATGTGCAGCTAGGCAAGTTGTGTTGAGCAGTGGCTGGATTCCATCATGGGATCGATTTGAAGGGTCCTTGTGCCAGTCATGAAACCGCACTTATGTTACGGTTAGGAGTTTTTTGATTCTTGCCTAGTCTGACTATTGATCTATACATGTATGAAATAATTAATGCTTGAAACGACTGAATGGTCGAACCCTAGGAATATATATATTCTTAATAGTAGGAGACTTGACTATAATCGACTGAATAAGTGACCTTACATGTATCTTTATTAAATGTAAGTATAGGAAACTGCAGTCTTATTAATTAAATTACAAAGCCAATAATTTTACGGTAATGGCTACCTTAATATCATTTAAATGCAGTTAGTGTCAATGCCTGGTTGCTTTACTTAAATAAAACAACAAACACTTTACAAAATTGAGTTTAAGTCAGTTACAACTTGACATGAGTACACGCACTGAGCTAAGGTAAGGCACACATAATTAGTCCTTGTTGAGCTGAGACGGTGCAGTGGATTCAGTCAATCGTTCATGAAGGAGAGGAACTGTGATGTGGAGATCAGCTTCGGGCAGTAGCCCATGGATGATTCAAAGAGGAAACATCACTTGGTTTTGTCACCCAAATAGTGATGATTAGTATTTAATTAACATAACTAGTTAAGTAGAGAAGAAAGGATTGGCGATTCATTAACATAGTAACTCCTCACCCGCAATTTACTGAACAGTGATTACTAACAATAATACATGGTGCAAATGAGCCAGGTGGAGGATGTTACACTACAACTCTATTAGAAGTTTTCCTCCATCTTCAATGAAAAAATAAACTATTTTCGTAAATCTCACGTGATATCACATAGACTCCCACATAACAAAAACATTATGTTCAAAAATTGCTCAAAAACTGAACTAGAAACTATGTGTTTGTTGCTTTGCTCCAACATGGTACTTTCTAAAACTAGATGGAATGATACCAATGCTGGCAATATAATTTCTCAAACTCAAAAACTTTTGGAAGAAGATGCTGACATATGTATCCTGGATCCTAGTCTGAGGTGGGTAGGCGTGTAGTATATTTTCATCTAAAGTTGTAAAATGACCATTTGTGTCCATTAAATAATATTTGATGATAGTTTTTGTACAACTATTGATTTAATATTTATTTGTATTTTGATTTGTTGCTCATACAAGGAATCCATTTTGTTTGTGTAATTTGAAAATCAGACATTGCAGTATCATTTAATATTTTGTTCTGCTATTACTCACCATCTGATAATAAGTGAGTTACTGTTTGCTATTATTTGTAAATATGCAAAAAGTGTGAATTCTGTTAATTTAAGTTTTGCTAACCTAGCTTTCAGTTGCTTTTGCATTTAATATTATAAATTCCCCTGCGATATATTTGATTAACATTTAAATTTTAGAATTTTTTAGATAATAGACTTTTCATAAATTGCCCACTTATTATCTTTTATTATATTTATTTTATTTATGTATTTGATCAGTATGATCAATGCTTAGGGTGTCACTTTGGGCAAAAGGTAGGATAACCAGAGGCTTTAAATGGTCCTATGGTTTGACTCCTCTAGTCTAGGTGATAGTAGGTATTATGTATAAAGATGAGTATGGCTAGGAAGCACAGTTTGCATATAGCTATAATTATTGTATTTTCTCTAGTCTAAAATGAGCTGAGAATTAGGTGTTGGAAATGGTTCATCAGTTTGGCCAGAGGCCTAATTCTGAAAGAAGAAGTTTGGAATTAACTTGTTCTCTGAATACTTGTTACCTATGGAATGAACATGCTCTTGTTTTCTCATTAGTTAGAAGTACATAATAACTAGTAGTTTCATCAGTTGTTTTTTAATATATCTAAAGATTGAATGCTTGCTGAGTGTTGCACATGCTTCTACCACAAGCAAGCATTCTACAATATTCTCTTAGAGTTGTCACCTTCAAGTGCTAGCTTTTTAGATCTACCATATCCAGGATCTCCTCAAGTCTTCTGCATATGAACTCTCTTCATGCATTGGTAGTTTGATTTGTGGCTTGTCTCTGATTTTCCACTTTGGCATTATCATTTCAATTTTCATTGTGGGTGGGGGTGTGTATGTCAATAATTGTGTCTTTTTCATCTGTTCTAGGACTTTTTTGACCCTCTTGTTGCTCTTGCTTTCAACAATCTGATTGTTGTGGGATAATTACTCTTCTTAGTTAGGACTCCTTCACAGAATTTTGCTGTTATTCCTGGTTTGCCTAGGCACCAAATATCTTCTTGATCAATTGATAGCTTGGTCATTATACATTCAACATCAATCATGCTCTGATTCCCTGGTCTTACCAGCTTGTCAAGTTCTTTTTGTGTGAATCCCTCAGTATAAATGTATTTCATCACTGATTTAGAAAGTGATTTGTTTATTGTCATCTGTGTTGTCATCCAGGATTGCCTGTTGAACTACTTCAGGTGTAGATCAGCCATGGCACCTCACATGTATTTCATTGTATTTTCTGAAAATATATACATTTTGGTGGGCCATATGCCTATTTTGTTTGCAATGTCTATGGGAGTCAGTTTTCCAATCAGCATTTCCTCATTCAATAATCTTGTGGAAAGTTTCTCATATTGCACAATCACTTTTTTGTTCTTAACTGGAGATGTGCAGACCTTTACATTTGCCAGCAGCCAGTTTTTAATATTTAGAACAATCAGTGATACTGCTATTTCAAGATGTTTCTCATTAGCAATTTTGAGCCTAGTGTGTAGTTCTATGGGGGCATGTATGTTCTTATCTGCCATTAGAAATATAGCCATTATCTAGGCAGCACTCCTGTATTTAATCATTGGGCAGTTTAGTTCCTGGCATATTCCTCTAAATCTTACCTGAGATTGTAGTTCATAATTTCTTTTGATTTCATCCAGTATGTTTTTGACTGAGGGGTGGAGCTTAGCTGTTGGCATTTTGATTTCAATGGTTGGCCATGTTTTGTTTGTTATCTGATCCACTTTAAACTCTGAACACATTTAATGTATTTCCACTAAAAATTCTATTCTATGAATGATGCTGCATCTGATGTTTATTTCTGTGACACACTCAAGCTCTTCCATTTACCCCATTGTTTCCCTTGTATGTGCTTGTATATACATGTTAACAATCATTTTGGTTCAAGCATTTTTCAGTGTGATGGGGCCCAGGGATCTAACGTGAGGTCTATCTCTATCAGCCTTGATAAAATTTGCTCAGTATTGCTGTTGTCTATTGTATATATAATTTGTGTTTTTTTGCCATCTCTGATAGATTTTCAGGTGGACCCCTGTTGTTGCTGTTGCTTATTACAATTAATTGAACTTTTTCTATATTCATTGTCATCATTACTTGGTCCACCATTTTGTTAAAAATTTTATCTATTTGGTGTGCTTGAGAAAGCAGATTATCATGGGATTTTCTGTTTCCAAAAATGTTATCTTTGTTTTCAGTATTTCACATTTGTTCCCTTTCTCTCTTAATCCAGTGTTCCATAGTATCATGAGTGTTCCATCTAGCTTTTTGAGGTGTTCCTCTACTGTTCTACAATATTATCCAATACTCCCTTTTCCACTTTGTTGTGCCCATCTTTTAAAACTATCATTATGTATCTCTGAAATGCTGCTGGTGCATTGCACCATGCAACTTTCTAACTTAGGTGAGGCTAACATTAAATGCATTATGTAATGTGAAAAAATGGACCAAAACCAATGTGTTCACAACAAGTGCATTTAATCTATATTTATGGTGAAACCAGATAAAGTGTTAAAAGCCAGCACTATATAATATGAGGAATGGTCAAAACTGGTATCCATATGAGGGTAATTTGGGTATCAGACCCTCAAAACTGGTCACCAGTAGGGCAAGGAAGAATGAAAATTTTGAGATTCAGGTTGGTATAACTCAACATGCTATGAAACATCAATAGTATATTTTATATATATATATATATATATATATGCTTTTCTGGCAATGGGCACATGCAGTGCTGGATTGTACATTAGTAGAATAATTAGTAACCACAGTGCTGCAGTGGGTGGATTTCTGGGATTTGCATTTCTTCAAAAATGTCTTTTCAGAACAAAGTTTTATCTTTGAAACATGAAGCAATAATGATTTTATTCAGTAAATGTTCCACTGTGGTGTGATAGTTTTGATGTGGCCATTGTTTGTTGTTATATTTCAAAGGTTTGAGTTTTCTGAGAAAGTTTGCTGGAACTAAGGTATTTTTCACATCTTGTGTTGATAAAATAGGGGTGAAGGGCTTCACCCTCAGTGATGCACACTTTGTCAAGGTGTTTCTGATAGTTGGCAAATTGTTTGCTGCTTCTTTCAGATGTAGCAGTACTGATTTGTAAGAGGTTATCAAGTATATGGTGTTGACAGGGATTTTTGAAATTTGTAACAGTGGTTGAGATCTCCTTATGCCCACCCCTTTAAATATGATAGGAGTGGAGGATTTTTCTGGTAGATTGTTATTAGCTTGGACGTCTGTGGACAAGGTATCCAGCTGGCACATTTCATCTTCTAAAGTCAAAGATATTATGTTTTTATGACATTCATTACACTGGTATGTCAAAATTTTCAATTTCTTTAAATTTTAACATTGTGTAGTACTCATCAAACTAAGCTCTTTACCAATTTTTTTAGAAATTTATCATCCAACAAAAAAAGATACTGACACTAAAAGAATTAATGTATTATTCAAAAAATTTAAATAAAGAAGCAATTATAATATTCATTGCAAGCATTATTAAATGAACAAATTATCTTCAACAACAAAAAATAATCATTTTAATTATATATTAGTCACCATCAGACAACTTTTATATTTTCCTGTGACTCATGGCACTACTATGCACTACTATTCTTTGGTCACATAATGAGTAATGTAGCTTGTGCTTTGTTCTAAAGGCAGACAAGGTATAAGATGCAAATGCACAGATGTTTATTATTTCATTTTATGTTGTCTTGTAAGCATAAAAAATCCTGATTCTTTTTGTTTTGTTTATGTTTGGTTTATCCAAGGTAAAAAATGCAAATTTAGCACATAATTCAAAAAGAGGTATTGGGATTTCCTTAAATCATCGCCTACAGATTGTGAGAAAAATTTTGCTCCATCGTTCTATTTGTCCAAGAAGTTTTTATCACAAATTTAGAAGTTATTTCAAATTTAATCAACCAGCTATTTGGACAGAATGCGCCAGTCACAGATTCAGAGAATCCTACTTTTTGCTCAATTGCCAAAACGCCTTTAAAAAAAAGTAAAATATTTCAACTGTACCAATTGCAAAATTCCAAGAGTTGATTATTTGACTAGTCAGCTCCACTGATGATATTATTTTTTACAATTCTGATGATGTTTTATGGCAAATGGAGGCTGATAACAAATTTTTTGATTTGAAGGAAGATTTTTTTAATGATTTCTGTAGAGACTAAAATTAAGCAAGATAATGTCAAAAAATGTCTTAAGATGTTAAGAACTCACTCTGGAATGAAAGAAAGCCTGTAAAGAGTAACATATCAAAAATTCATCTGTTTCAGGCAGCCTTAACTACTTTCTTCTCAAACAAAGAAAATTATATTTTTGCCAGCAATATACATAAGATTATGGAATATTTGGGAATTGTTTATTCCTCTCAGGAATAGTGTTTGTTAATTGATTCAAACTCAATCAGTTTTAAAGCAATCATCATGGTGAAAACAACCAATATCCTTGCATTCCAATTTGTTGGGTTCATATAAAAGAAGAAAGGTCATCAGTTGAAAAATTATATCTTTTCTAAATTATCAAGTCCATAAATGGTAATGTGTGAATTGAAAGTGCTCAAATTTCCAATGGGCTTAAAGGGAGGATATCAATGTTTCTTTTGTATCTTTGATTCACATAACAGCCAAATTGATTTTAAACCAGACCATATATGGCCGAACACCCATGAATTCAATAACATGCCATTAATTCCTATTGAATAGCATCTACTGTACTCCATTTAAAACTCGGTCTATTTCAAGTCCTTGTTAAGAATTTGGACAAGGAAAGTGCATGCTTCTCATATCAGAAATCTCTTCAATGATGAACAATTCCGCCTTCCCATGCATCCACTACAGCAAAAGGCTTGGTTTCATTCTGTTCTGTTGTTTTCGGCACTTTTGGTCAAAAGGTTTGTTTTGACTGTAAAGAAAGAATAAATCATTTCATACATTCTTACAAAAATCTTGGTGTGCAGCAAATGACAATAAAGTTGCATTGGCTCTTTAAGCATCAAGAACAATTTGGAAACATATTGGCTCTTTTTCCGATGAGCATGGTGAAAGAATGCATCTGCAAATAAGTTTTGAGCAGCGTTTTGATGCTGTGTGATTATATTTGGCCTTCAAAATGGGTTAGTCAGTTGGTTAATAATTAGATTTTTTAAAAATCTCTGCTTAATAAAACTCAAAAGTAGTTAGAATTTGTAACTAGTAGTTATCAATTAATTAAATTGCTTGTATCTTCTAAAGTAGATGATAGAAATTCTTTAAATTATGCGTGGGGCAATTTTTTGTATCCGAATTAACTTCTGAAAATTTGAAGAAATTGCATCAAAAAAATATTTTTTTGATATACCTGTGTTATCTATAATGCGTTGTTTAGCTGCATGACTAGGTTGTGTACACTTTGGTAATTTAATTTTTTTGTGTTTTTGGTTGTTCAGAATTTTTTGTAATTGTAATATCCTCAATTTTATTGAGACCTTTAGTATCATATGTTTCCATGTTATAGTTGCATGAGAGTGTGAAATTTTCATGCTGTTGATTCTAGCATCTTCAATGTTTTTAGGGGTGTGTTTGAGATTTTGGAAATTAGTTGTTTTCCCATTGCTTAAGAGATTGCTGTTGTGAGGTAAGATCTTTTTAATTTCAAATGGTTCAAACCAGTTTGTTGCCAATTTTTTCCCTTGTTTTGCTGTTGTGAAGACTCCAGGTTGGAATTGGTATACACAATCACCAACTTTGTGTGGTTCTCCATACATAGATATATTATAGTAACATTTTCAAATAGTGCTTTTTCAGTATTGGCACAGATGATTTCATGAGTGAGGTTGAGTTTCTCAAGTAGTTGTTTACAATATTCATGTTCATTAGGACCAGTGTAATTTTTGAACAGCATTCCAATGGGAGTCAGATTGTTGTGGTCATATAGAGCTTTATACAGTGTCATTTTGTTGTGGCATGGGTCAAGGGCGGATACAGAGGGGGGGGAGGGGCAAGTGAGCCCGGGCGCCCTCTAAAATAAGGAAAATTCTTTAAATTTTACAATAAAATTTACAAAGAAAAGTCCTTAATATCGTCAAATGGAGGGATTAAGAACAATTTTTTATGTGTTTTACAAAGATCTGGAACATGTAAAATGTATTTTATTAAATTTTACACTATAATGTTATGGATCCCGAAATTTCATCTCAATAAACATAAGAATATTTAGTCACAGGAGTTGTTTTAAATTTAAAAAGTATTTCAATTCACTCTTTTGGATGGGGATCAATAGGAACACATATGATTTCTTTGAGGTATTTTAATTTATGTATTAAGCATAGCATGAGTAATAATTCAATAAAACTTTCTCCTTGTCTACAATTTGTGTTTCTCAACACTGTTCTTACTTGCCCCATTTGATAATCAACACGGTTGGTCAAATTTTTTGTACTGAAATTTAACACCATGCACCTACTCCTGGGTGATTTTCTTTAATTTTATCAACATATTTAGCAACATTGATTGAAATTTTCTTAATCTCGCCTCATTTACACCGCTGGTGTTCAGTGCATGTGGTGGAGCATCACTACTCACTGAAAAGTTTCTAAAACAACTTTGTGGTTTAATTGATGACAAAAACATAATGATTATTCCATAACCAACAACTGGATAAGATGCCTACTTAGCTTCTCTCTGTTACAAAACATAATCCTCTGCATTTGTGGAACTAAACAACACCATGCAAATTCAAGGCTTGAAGTTGATCACCACTTAGATGGAGCCAGCCACTACCTCAAGTGACATAGACAGTTCTTATTTGAAAGTGATTTATTTTAATTCTGTTCCAAAATACATAACCCTGACCGAGTATTTATTTGATCAGAATTTCTTTGCTAGAACATTTACCTTAAACCGAAACAAGAAGAATTATTGTCGTCTTTTCTGAATTTTAAAAAGAGAATTTTTTGTTGATGCACATACTTTCTAGGCACTGGAATGGATTTTTGAAAGCTTGATCATTATATTGAATTATGATATGACAGAAGATACAAACTCCTATATACAAAGTGTTGCATGTGTTGGTTGTTAGTGAACTAAATGATTGGCAATCACATTCGTTTCTAATTATGAAGATACTGTGATTTTAAATCAAGTTCAAAATCGTCTTGATGTTAGCATTGTGGAATTAACTGAGGAATTGAACGTTGCCTAATATAATCCTGTGGAAAACAAAACCTCTTGATGTTGGGAATTAACATACACATTTTTTGAATCTCATTTGTATTTACTTGTTCTTTATTTGATTTTATGTTTTTTATTTTGTTTAAACAACATTTTGCTAATTGTTGATAATTATTCCTTTGTCTATTTTGTAGTACATAATGCTAAAATCCCCTAAAAAACACAACATGCTATTATTAAAGCGTAATTTGCAATTCGAAAAAAATTGAAAAATTGCAAAAATTCTGTTTCCATTTTTGGGGTCAGTAGATGATGAAATCTGTGCATAGTCGGGGATTACGCGATTATACATGGATGCAACACTGTTTCAAGTTTAGGCCGAATTTCACAAATGAGCTTAAGTGGTAGCGCATACATAAGAGGAATGCAATTATTGTTATCCAATCAAAGTGGGAATTTATGTACTTGATGGCCTAAACTTGATATCAGTGTCCACGGCATAGTGATGAATTTTAAAAATTGAAAATCAATAGTTGTATGCCCTCTCTAGTACTCAATTATACACTTAGCATTTTATTTTACATTGGGCCCCCTCTAAAAATTTATCTGTATCCGCCACTGGCATGGGTGGATGTGTTATAAAAATACCAAATCATGGGGAGTATATCTCTTCAGTTGTTCCCACCAGTATTAGTTGTAGTAGCTCACATAAGTTTGATAAGAGTTTGTTTTAGATGTTCTACTCTTCTATTAGCTTGTGGGAGGTGAACTATCATACGGTTAATACAATTTCAAGGACTTTACAAGGCATTTGAACAACTTGCTTTCAAACTGGACCCCTTTGTCCATAATTACGTTTTCATTTGGTCCAAGAACGCATATACAGTCTTTTATTATTGCATCTGCAACTGTTTAAGCTTTAATATTTTTAAAAGGGATCCTTATGCTATACTTTGTAAAATTGTCTACTAGTAGTAGTATGTATGAATAACCTTCTTTGTCTTTAAATAGCTGTTCAATATCCATATTCACAACTTGGTTCATACACTCTGATGTTAGTTTGGCACTTGTTGAGGATGTCTGATGGTTTTATGCAAATTTTTCAATGTATTATTTTTCATAGTGAGGAAGAGCAAGGATAGCTCTGAGTCTTTTCATGGTTCTGCTACGATCACAATACAGTTCTTTCCAATTAATAAGAGGCTATAGCATTCTTTGTAAAATCTTTTAATTTGTTGGGGATAATTAATAAAAAAATAAGTAACTTACAGAGTAGTTCTTTGATAAATAAATATAATTTAAAAAGAGCACACTAGTTTCAGTTCCACATTATTTCGAAATACTTTGGTTACTATGTAAAAAGGTAAAGAAATAAAAAAAGAAAAGGCATAGACCCATTTCAGTTCCATATTCTTTAAACATTCTTGGGTCACCATGTAGCATCGACGGTTCTAGTATTAGAATATTATCATAATGCAAATAACATCTATCATTTAGCTGGTTACGATGCATAAAGTGCCAATTCTAAAATATGGAGAAAATCATTTTCAAAAATATTTCACAGTGAAATGTTTCACAAAGTTTCTGATTTTTGATTGGCTGATTTTAAACAGTCCAATATCTTTGAAATATGACATTGCAAGATTGAAGTATATATAAACAAAAGTCTAAATTGCCAATAAAACACATTTTGAAAATTTGGCAATACGTCTACATGCATCTTAACCAGCGATTTGATGCATAAAGAATTATGTAAAGAAAACTGTGTAAATGAATTAACAAATGACTAAAGCCACCAATCAGTGGGGAGATAGTATATCTAAAATTCAAGCACGCTAATAGTAAATTAAGCAATCGTAATTTGAAAAAGTTTAGCTTACACACAATTTGGTTTTCACTGGCACTGAGTCTAACAGCCATTAAAATTGTAATAGAGCGAATAATACGAAAATGAATTTCTGCTTTATGAATCAAGGAGGAACTGGACGTAGATCAAAAGGCAGAATGCACTTGTCATCCCTCAGATCTACCCCAGCTCTTCCTCAATGAAATAGAAACTGAGCTCATCATGTTGAGATCAGTAAACATTTAAGGGAAAGTATAAGCACAAACCATTTTAGACTGAACCAAAATAGTTTATTACCAATGCATGCATTGTCGCCCTAAGTTTAACAATTTAATAAATAATAGTAAACAAAATTTGGTAGCAGAACTAGCATGAAATTTAGCATTTGAACTCAAAATAAATGTCGTCACTCATCTCATCATTTCTCTGAAGGAATTAACCAACATGCAAGAAATATAATGAATGACATTTTCCCAGTATTTTGATCATAACAATTGTTGAGTCTAGAATTGAAATCATAACATGGAGATTCATTCATTCATATCTAATTACTTTAAGATAATATAATTATTAATCTAAAATATATTTATATTTAGCAACATGGGATATTTAGAGGGAATGAATTCATGGCAAGATATTACAATATACCAAAATCTTCCTACCCATAAATCTATGTTATGGATATAACCTGCTGTTTATTGCAAGCAAATACATAATTATTCAAAAAAGCAAGGAGATAACATGTTTGACCATTATTTAGTAAGTTCAAAAGCAACACCAAAATCTACTTAGTCAACGAATATTTTAAATGAATTTAATTTAAACACAATTGCAAAATTTGTTAGATTGCATTGAAGGCTCTTCCAGTGACAACGATTAATTTTTGCCTTGCATAACAGACGAAGTTCCATACATAAAAAGTCAGTTCCCTGACATGAAATCTTTATCTTAAAACTACTACACATTACTTGTTTAGACCACGCTCTTCAAAGAGTATGTGAGAAAATTAGTGAAGTAAAACCGATTTTTCAAAGGGCATGCAGAAAAAGTGTGTGCTACCTCACCAAGAATTTTAATAAGCTAGTACATAAAAAGCAACATATATACAACCTATAAGATAAAAGTTTGAAAATCTTGAGATCAGATTAGAAATACCTGACATCTTTTCTTAGTACGAAATGCTTTTGCCTATTTTATAGGACCTCCTCTAACAATGTTTCATTTAGTTAAGCACTGCCAGCTTTTTTTGCAAATATAATTCATTTACTTCCCCTCTAAAAGTTGAACTTGATAAAGTTCTAGAGAAAACCATGATCTTCAGTGCCTACATTTTCCAATTTTTGAAATCTGTCAAACTCTCAAATGAAAATTAATGATAACGTAGCCTTATATATCAAGTGTCAATGCTGCTGTGCAGCCAGGGGGGAGACACGTTGCCATGCCCCCCTTGGGTTGGTCATCCGCATACGATTTCGCTTTTTTAATCCGTCCTGCCTCTTCATATGCACACTCTCTATTCTAGTCCTTCAGTTAAGAATACTTGGTGTCGAATTTCTTCCTTTCTTCATTTTTTTCTGGTTGCCTGCTTTTGTTTTTGTTCATATTCACTTTAAAATATATATATA
>CABFPE010001017.1:2200-38957 GCA_900660155.1 Hofstenia miamia | reverse complement strand
GTAAAACACTTTCGCAAACGTGTTAAGGAATTAATTCTAAAGCAAAAGTTCATCTGTGGAAAATCTTGGATAGGCTACAAATTTTATAATTCTGATTATACTACTACAAGACTATAATATCCGTAGCCTAAAATGACGCTTTCCTTGTATATATTTCATGTCTTTTTTATTATTTTTGTACATTATTGACGCTATTTAGAGAATTTATCAGTTTCTGAAATTGTAAATAAAAGTCTCTAAATATAGAATATTTTATCTTATCTTATCTTTACATGGAGGGCTATCTATATGTAGGGTTAGACTCGTGGCTTGCATTTGAAATTTAGGGGGCCATGGCCCCGCAAAATTCAATAAATTAATCATAGTTTTACTCATATGAAATAGTTTAACACTTTTTCATTGAATTTTTAAATAGAATGGCATTAGTATTTTATGTATTTCACTTAAGATATATTCCCTCTAGCTTAGTTACAGAATATTATAATTAATACTATTGAGTTTTGTATCCAGGATGCCAAGATGAAGGGGGCCCAGTGGCCCAACTGGGAGGGCCATGCCCCCTGGCCCTCAACATTCCAGTGCACAGTGTAATATATTATCACTCAAAATCTTAAAGGAAATTGAACGAAGTACAAAGAAAAAGACTCAAATAGTACCTTCATATGGCAGGCTGACGGGATATGAAGGACAGAAAATTCCCATTGAAGGTAAAGTTGCACTAAACGAAGCAGCAAGATCAACCATGCATCCTGCAAAGAGATACCTAGGCTTAAGCACAAATTAAATGAACTAGAAAAAGTTGGAATAATTTCAAAGGTAAATGAAATGAAGCTACCCAATGGGTTGGAATCATGGTGGTGGTTGAAAAATCTAACAGATACCTGAAATTAACGTTTGATAACAAGAATCTGAACAGTCAAGTCAACCGAGAGTATCATTACCCAACTTCAAATGCTAAACTCAGAGAATGTTTTAATGGAAAGCAGTTATTCATAGTTGTTGATCTATCCAATTGCTATTGGCACATTCCGTTGACAACACGCTCATCTCTGTTGTGCATTTTTAATACCCCATTTGTTCGATACTGCTGGAAAAGATTGCCATTTGGATTGTCATCAGTGTCAGATAAATCACAATACATGATTGATCAGGAATTTGGAGATATAGAAAATATCATTGCAATTCATGATGACATATGCATTGCAACAGTAATGAAAAAGGCACATATTAAAACATTAAAAACAGTGTTACAGAGGGGCATGGAAAGAAACATCAAGTTCAATTGGCAAAAACCTTCAACTAATGAAAAGTTCTGTGACGTATATGTGGTTCATAGTCAGTGATCGCGGATTTCATGCAGACCCAAATAAAGTGGAAGTCATCAAGAGGTCTGCGACTCCAACAAACAAACAATCACTTCAAAGGCTGCTTGGGATGACTAATTATTTATCAGAATTCAATTACATATGCGTGTACCCATTTTCACCAATACACCTACGGTATAATTTGATCACAAACCGCTTGAAAGTCTGCAGCGTAAGCCTTTGTCAACCTGTCCCCTTCAAGTTCAACGTCTTTTTGTCATTCTGCAAAAATATCCTTCATTAGAAATACAGTAGAAACCTAGAAGGCTGTTGTTTTTAGCAAACACATTATCAAGACTTAACTTGTCACCAAAATCCACAAGTGAATTGGAAAAAAACTATGGCACTTCATTCATTATCAACTCGAGAGCGACTAAACTCAGCACTTATTCACAACGAACTTTTAAAAGACCCAGAAATGATCGAACTCCTCAAATTCATACAAACAAAATGGCCTGAAAGAAGGCTTCTTAAATCCTGTGAACTAAAAAATTTAGAGATGTTTAAGCATGAGCTACACGTCAAAGGTGACAGTATTTATCCCAACTACTCATAGAAACCAGATGATGAAAATAGTGCATGGAGCCCACATGGGAATCATAAAGACAAAGAAATTGGTAAGACAATTCTGATTCGGGCAACGAATGTCCGAAGACATCGAAAATTTCATAGGAAAATGCCAAAGCTGTAGAATGTACCAAGCCGGGCAACAAAAAGAGCCCATAAACCATAGAGAGCCCGACTCCCGTTTTTCAAAATTGGTCTAGACATCGCCGAACTCAAGATTCATACAGTGCTGTCAACTAAACGAAAAATTTACGCAATTGTTAATAGAAAAGATGAGGGATATTTGTTCAGTCCACCGAATCCCTCAAGAGATTGTAGCAGATAATAACCCTTTTACTTCTGCAGATCTTAAAGTATTTGCAGATAGATTAGATATAACCCTACGCCATAGCAGCCCTAGATATCCCCAGGCCAATGGAATGGCTGAAAGAGCAGCGAAAACGTTTAAAAATATCTATAAGAAAAGCAATGATTACAGAATGGCGACTATGAACTACAATAACACGCCGTTGTCCTGCGAATATTCCTCATCCCAATTACTGTATGGCCGTCGCTTACGGTCCAATGCATTGATAACAAGGGCCTTGCTGAAGCCAAAAACTATTTCACAACAAGAATTTACAAAGATAGAAAACAAATACAAGTCATCACAAGAGACATTCTATAATAATAATGATGTACATAAGGCACTCGCAGAAACAACACAACATATTACATATTTCTTGCAGTTGTTTTTAATGGAATAGTTAGTTATTTAAAAACTGTTGTTGGAAGAGATCTTTTAATGATGTTTTTACTTGTTTCAATGATCCATATCGATTGATGGAAGTATTTTGATATATATATATAATTAGCAAGAATTGTAATTCTATTTAAATAAAAAGATCTGGTTGATTCTTTTCTTATATCCTTTGATTTGAAGATTGTAAGATTTGAAGAACGAAGATGGTAATTTGTTGGTAGATATTCAGATATTATTTTTGATAGTTCCAAATCATATTGGTAATTCAATAGCTTATTAAAATATATTAAATCAACTATTTGATAAAAGTGTATCGGATGCATTTTAACCCTAGTCTAAATACTTTGCAAAACTTTGAAAAACTATTAAAGTTTTATAATAAAAATTGTATTTTCTATGAAAGTAATTAAAAAGTTTTATCACTATTCTTTAAAGTTTCATAAATTTCTACAAAGTTTCATAAATTTTTTACAAATTTTTACAAATTTTCATACATTTTCTTAAATTTATACAAATTTACATTTTCCAAATTTTGAAGATTACAAAGATAAGAAATACAGAATGTCCACCATTATTAATTCTAATAGATGTCTAATCCTGTCTTGTCTAAATGAACCGTTCCTTTTGCATCTAGTAAACAATAAAAAATTATAATAAATACAATATATATATATATATATAATCACGGACAATTTATCATGAAATGTTGAGAGATTTATCTTAATTTTAATGAAACATGAGCATTGGAAAAATATAAAAAATGCTTACCAAAAGAAATTGACGCAATATTTTCAACAAATAGCAATACTTCACATAGGCAATGTACAAAGTATTCTAAAATATAGCTAAATTTGAAAAAAATAATCGTACCTTCAACAAAGGCTTTTTAGAAGGAAGGCAATTCGAATAGTTCATTACGTCCTAAAGAACATATTACTATATATATATATAAAACATTGAAATTAGCAGTATCTATAAATGTTCCAAGCTCATGTTTCATAACAATAAATATGATCACTGAAAAAATATAAATAATACTGAAGAAATAACGCTTGTATTTTTAAAAGAGTATAAATAGGAAACATACAATAAATACAACTAAAAATATAAAGTTACTGAAGTTAATTATTCATTGCCGGAAAACTTCAATTTTTTTCTGGACTTTAAATCATTGCCATATTGATTTACGGCACATTTAGCCTCCCGGTAGCTGTCCATGCTTGTGCCAAAGCGCTTAAAGATGGTTTCTAAAAGTCCTCAATAATGATTATTACAAATAAGTTTAGAATACTTTTGAAAATTTGCGATCTATCACGAGAGAGAAAGCCACTCGGGAACCACAAACCTTGCGTGGACTTAACATCCCATTCATGAGTTCATCAGTACTCCAGAGAACTCTGGCTAGATTTAAAGCAAATTTGCTTTCCCGATTACCCTCAATAAGAAGCAAATTTTGTTCTTTATATATGAATTCAGGATCATCTGGAACTGATGAAATGGGGAGTTGCTAAAGCATGTATATATAAATCAAAATTGTATGTTTTTGTGAACATTGCTGTATACAGATTAAAGACATTTTTACTAACTTATGTTAGTCGTGCAAAATATACTCTTGTACTACAAAATCTTGCAAATAAGGAACAGATTTTATTGGATCACCAACAATTTCTGAAAATGAAAAGCATTTAAAACCGAAACATACCACATTCCCATGACCTTTGCTTTCTCGTAAGTATTTTCGCAAGAGTCTATTATTTTCATTAGTTGATGCTAACAACTGTGCCAATAGCTCATTATTTTTAGCAAAATGAGCATTTAGGGTCTAAAAATTATTTACTTACATAAACAAAAAAAACTTACTTGAATAATATCATTACTGGTTTCAGTTGGTTTACAATGCCAGTTGTTATCTATTCGCAATGACTGTAGAGATGTATTAGTCTAAGTAATAATATATAATAATTTTTGGATTCACTCTAACTTAAAAAAATTCGCATATTGCACCAAATTGATTACAATAATGTGCTGAATACATAAAATAGAATAATTAAATTAACAAAGTCCATGTGAAAATTACAAAGAAACATACACTGGTGGAAGATTGTGATGAACATGGTGTATCATGAAATGAAGTTGATTTCTAAAATGCATTCAATAAAAAATTAAAAAATTAATGCATACATCTAAATTAAAAAACGATGAATCTTCAGGATGATTGGAATCTAATAATCGCTCTAATCGAGTCTTGTTTTTTTGTAGAGAGTCTTTTGTACCTATTATGAGACTGTGATATTATAAACATAAAATTACTGTACCAATTGCCATGGGTTTTGCAGTATAACCACTGAGCTTAACAAAGTCTCCTGTACTCATGCAAATCTTATCCTCAGTAGTTAAATTAAAAATTCACATTTCTGGTGTTTTGTAATCGCAATTTATTATTAGTATGTTACAAATCACCAATATATATGTATATATATATATATATATATATATATATATATATATATATATATATATATATATATATTACAGAAGATATTTTAATAAAACACAACACTGTTTTACTTATTCTTTAACACTACAGCTACTAGCTGAAAAATAAAACTTCTTAATTTTAGAAATAAGAATTTTATGGTTTAGAGAGTCAAATGCTTTTGATAAATCAAGACATGGTATGGAGCAGTACTTATTGTTATCAATATCTGTTCTTCAATTTTCAGTGGTTTAAATCAGTGCATCATTAGTAGATATTCCTTTCCGAAATTAGTACTTTGTTTTGGATAAGATATTATACTTAGTGAAATGTTCATTGATTTGATCAGAAAGCGGTTTCTTAAAAAATTTTGCTAATAAGTGATGTTAGAGCATACATTTGGCTCGTCTTTTTTGTGAACCGGTGTAATGTTGGCTAGACTTAATGTCCAGAGAGAATTAACAATTAAATAGGTTACAGTTTTTAAGTACCAAAATGGGATTTTTAATGGACCGCTAGATTTATTTTTCAATTTGAGATTGTTTTTAAAACTTCATATTTTGTTACACTACGAGAGCTAACTTTTGGTGTAAAAGTTTCAACTCTTTCATCTTAGTTATATTTTTTTTTCTCCGTTGTAGTTGCCTAGATTTTTTAAAACTCCATTAAATATTGAACAAATGTCTTTAGTATTATTAATTATTTCGCCATTATGACAAATTTCTATTACAGAAATAAAGATTTTGTTTTCTTGTTAAGCAATGAATTAATAAATATTTATTTTGACTTTTGAGTATAAATTTTTTCAAATTTTAATTTATAAAATTGGTTGTACGAATTTTTAATTTTATGTTACATACATTACATGCCTTTTTGTAGTCATCAAAATTCCTAGAGGATTTTTCATTAATATAATTAATTCACTTTTTTTGTTTAATCAAAGTTAAGCAATGTGTTTCAATCCATGGTTTGCTCTTAATTGTTCTCATAGTTGGATTTCCATTTCTTAAAATTGATTTTTCTGGACAATATTTATCAAGATGATAAAGTAGTATATTTGAAAACCTATTGAACATTTCATTGGGAGTTCAAGCACTAATTTTAAGCTTTTCTTTTAGTGTATTATCGTCATTTTTATCTTTTATTTTTAACAATATTTTACGTGAACTTAGAAGGCGAGTTGAATCACACCATAGAGTTATGATACAATGATCTGAATGAGGAAATTCTGAGCAAATGCATTTATAATTTAAAGCATGTTTAGAGATGAAGAAATAATCAATCAA
Source organism: Hofstenia miamia (assembly GCA_900660155.1). NCBI lineage: Eukaryota > Metazoa > Xenacoelomorpha > Acoela > Hofsteniidae > Hofstenia > Hofstenia miamia. The sequence goes on along the minus strand of CABFPE010001017.1, from coordinate 32,522 downwards.
GGTTTCACTTTGTACAGCACATCTTGATGGGGTGTTAGTGTTAACTATTATAGTCTATTCTAATTTATAAGAGCCTAAATAGACTCCTTCCCAACCATCACATTAAGATAAGGTGCAACCAATTTGACATAGCAAAATATGCTCTTCTCCATTCAGTACTCAAAAAGCAAAATAGAAGTAGCTAAATATATTTTAAAAAACAATATGGGGCTATTTCCAAAATTTCTAAATGTATTGGTTACTACTGAAACTCAAAAACTTCTGCTTAGGACTCACATTAGTGATACACGAAGTAAAATTTTTAGAATGTCAAATAGAGAATAAAACATAATACAATAAATGAGCCAACTCAGGCATTTTAAATAATTCTCTTGCCGAAGGTCGACGAAAAATATCTCTTATAATAATTGTTAGAAATTGCATAAAAATCAGATAATTGGCTTTCTGGATATTCTGCATTTAAATTTAAATGGAAAACTTTTTAGACAATTTTGAATGTTATCTTAACAGATTTTTTCCTGAAATGAAAATAATGGTTAAATCCAGTACTAATACCAAGGCAAACAATACTGCCCCAATAAACCTTGGATAACTAAAACGTGCAAAGCATTGATTCCCAAAATATCAAAGCATATAAAATATTTCGTACCAGCAAGAGTATCCCTAATATATAAAGGCTAGAAGTGCATCGAATATTGAAAGTTTTGACAAGTCTGACCCTTAGTAATAATGACTCAATCATTTTAATTATATAAATATATCGATATCTATCAAAATATTGACTATCTTAAATGCATGTTTTTTCAAACCAATTGACGCAGTCCCTGATCAAAAAAATTATTCCACTTTAATTTTATCTTGTTCCCACATAATTCCAATGTATTGTTTGGGAAAAGTCAAAAACACGTAATTCCTTGTTGAAACACCTTTGAAATGGTTAATCATTTTCTTTTTTAGAAATAGAAATTTATTTTCTGATCTAGTAACTTTATCGAAGTTATTCCATTATTTTACTGCAGTATTAGAAAAGAACTTTCATAATTTTGCTTCTAAATTTTTACATTGATATGTACCATGTCTAATATTGTATTTTAAGGAGATGTTATCTTTTATATTATAAAATATTTTTAAGATCTTCTTTTGCATGATTTCATTTGGATGTATAAATACATCCTTTGTAATTTGTCTTTTAATCGTATTGTTATTATCATTGATAATTCTGCCCATCCATTTGAAAATCTTCCTTAACTTCTATTTAGAATTGTCAGATATATTTGTTAATATGTAACAAGAATATGTATATTTTGATACAACCAGAGTTTTAAGCAACATTTTGGTCCACTTTCTGGGCAATAAATCCGATATTTCTTTAATTAATTTGATATTAGTAGCCATTTTTGAATCAATGAATTTACATGTTCATCGAAATTTAGTTGATTGTCTATCACTCTCCCGAATATTTTATTCTTAGTTCATTCTTTCCTTAATCTATTCAGCTGCATAAAGATTGTTGTTCAAAATTTAAAGACATCATATTTTTATTATAAAAATCATGATATAAGTTGAATTGAAGTTCATTGATGTTTGTAGCATAGATTAATTTATCATCTGCAAATAACCTACATTTTATTTTTATATGATTTGAAATATCATTTATACTGACGCTGAATAACTGTGGTCCCAGAACAGAACCTTGTGGAATATTTCGACAATTTTTAAAAGATTTGATGATTCATTATTAAATTGTACTATTTGAATTCTATTATTTAAGTAATCAGAAATTAGTGAAGATGAACTATAATCAATATTATAAGTATTTGTCAATTTTTAATCAATATTCCATGATCGATTGAATTGAATGATTTTCCAAGATCTAAGGAGATAATTTAAACACTTTCATTTCTATCTATTAGTTGTCTCCAATCGTCTATTGTATCCAATAGAGCATTTATAGTTGAAAAATATTTTCTAAAGCCAAATTGATTTTAATTGAATAAGTTGTATTTCTTAAATTAACAATTAATCTGATCGTGGAATATCTTTTCGAGATCTTATTAATTCCAGTCAAAATTGATATATTTTTGTAATTTGAAGAAATGCCGTTTGGGCCTTTTTGTAGATTGGAATGACTTTTGCAACTTTTAGTTCATCAGGATATTTGTTATATTTAATCAATTTGTTTATTAAGTCGCAAAGTGGTCTTGCTGTACCATTTAATGATTCTTTTAAAAACCAAATAGGATACTTACAAATTCCTTTAGCTTTTCTAATATTTAAGCAATTTGCAGCTTTCAGACATTTAGGTAAAGAGATATAATTAAAAGGAAATAAATTTTCATTGAGCTTTAGATTTCATTTTTTTCAAATTTGGTCGTGAAATTTTATTGGTTTCCATCAAATTTACCTAATTTTACGAAATCTTCATTAAATACCTTTGATATTTAAAATTCATTGGCACATGATTTTCCTTCATATCGTGGTATTCATGTAGTATATTCGAATGTGGTTTCAAAAACTTTCATTGAAAGAAGTTTTCAAAGATGAACTTAGATCGCGTTTACAACTATTGGCTGCGTCATTTCTGTACATTTTGTCTTTACAGAAATGTCTATAGGCTTTATGCTTTTGCATAAATGATCTTCTTTACAACTGGACAATGTTTGTTATATAATTGATATAAATTAATATTGATAAAATTTTTTTCTTCTCATTAATGGACATTGTGTTATAATAGTTATGCCAGGTAAGATTGAATAAATCCACAACGAATTGCTAAATCTTTTAGAAATATTCTAATATATCAATTTCTTTTCTTTTTTACTTTCAATTTAACATATATTGTACACATATTTAGGTGGTCAGAAATAAAGAGATCTGTTCATATTGTAGTGAAATTTTTATAGTTCAAAATATCAGTAAATAAATAATCAAAGTTGAAGTTTTTCCATTAATATGAGTTGGTATTATTTTTTCTGAACCGAAAATGTCCATAACATCATGAATTTTTGCCTTATCATGTTTATTTAGATAATTTGGTTATAATCGCCCATGAGAATTACTGGCTTATTTTCAATAACTGCTCGTAGCAATTCAGAAGATACCATAGCAGAAAACTAATTAAAGTTTCTTGTATTATTACAATAACTTAAATTAAATATGTGCTTTACATTCGATATTATAATTTTTAACCATAAGCTTTCAAATTGGGCATCTTGAACATTTAGAGCTTGCCGTATTTGCAGATGACCTCTATTTTTGTAGAATTTCTAAGATCTTTATCCTTGTGAAATATCTTAAGACAATTTCTTTTAAAACTGCTGTCACTATCAATATCCTTTAACCAGGTTTAATTTATTCCGCAAATTGTGTTTCCATCCATATTAAGAATCAATTCTTCATACTTAGTTATTTTATTTGTTAAACTTTAAAAAATAATATTTAGAAATCTGACCTGGTTTTCATGTTTGTTCATATATTTATTAAATTCAAGGAAACTTTTAGTTGTTCTATGTAAATTGTTATTTTTTACTAGATACAATATGACTGGAAGATTCTATTTTAAACTGATTTGAATTAACACAATTTATACAATTATGTTTATTCCTTTCATTTTGATCCAGATTCTTTATAACTATGATTTTCTAAACAGATTATGCATGATAATCTATGATTATTTCACAATTTCGATGAGTGCCCAAAATTACCACAGTTACAACAAATCATGACATAATGATGATCACTAATATTCAGAATATTGAGAACCAATTTCAATTTTGTAATGAACATATTTTGGGTCTAACCTTTAGAGTAACTTAGTAGCAATTGTTAAAATAATTTGTTTCAGAAATGTCAGACATTTTCATCAACCTATATTCAATAATACTTGATTTTTAAGAAATAAATTATTTTTAAATACATCGAAATCCGACAATTCTTTAAATATTGGAATGTTTTTATTTGCAAGTTTTGGTAAAAATTTAGTTGATGTTTTTAAATTGATATTCTTAATCTTTCCTAATCCGCTTCTGCCGTCTTGATTTACAAAACAAAACAATGTCATTACTTTTATTAATTTTCAGGTTTTCAATAATGGGGGCATTCTCTCCTAAGTTCTTGTTCGATTTTTCGACATTAACTATTTCTTGCACTCTTTTATTTAGTGAACTGTCCTTATTGCTAATAGATTAGCATGAAGCCATTATATTTTTGGTTTGAATTTTTTATCAAGTAATTTGTCTTTGCTTTCCTATTTTTTATTTGAGAAAGCTTTCCTAGAAAATTTCTCAAATTCTCTTAAACCTTCTATAAAGTATAACTTAATTTTGCAAACTAACTTTGTACAATCGAATTTGGATTTATTAGATATGTTGAAACCGTTAACAACCCTAGTCTAAAATCCTTTGCAAAACTTTGAAAAACTATTAAAGTTTTATAATAAAAATTGTATTTTCTATGAAAGTAATTGCAAAGTTTTATCACTATTCTTTAAAGTTTTATCACTATTCTTTAAAGTTTCATAAATTTTTACAAATTTTTACAAATTTTCATACATTTTCTTAAATTTATACAAATTTACATTTTCCAAATTTTGAAGATTACAAAGATAAGAAATACAGAATGTCCACCATTATTAATTCTAATAGATGTCCAATCCTGCCTTGCCTAAATGAACCGTTCCTTTTGCATCTAGTAAACAATAAAAATTTATAATAAATACATCATATATATATATATATATAAAATCACGGACAATTTATCATGAAATGTTGAGAGATTTATCTTAATTTTAATGAAACATGAGCATTGGAAAAATATAAAAAATGCTTACCAAAAGAAATTGAACGCAATATTTTCAACAAATAGCAATACTTCACATAGGCAATGTACAAAGTATTCTAAAATATAGCTAAATTTGAAAAAAATAATCGTACCTTCAACAAAGGCTTTTTAGAAGGAAGGCAATTCGAATAGTTCATTACGTCCTAAAGAACATATTACTATATATATATATAAAACATTGAAATTAGCAGTATCTATAAATGTTCCAAGCTCATGTTTCATAACAATAAATATGATCACTGAAAAAATATAAATAATACTGAAGAAATAACGCTTGTATTTTTAAATAGGAAACATACAATAAATACAACTAAAAATATAAAGTTACTGAAGTTAATTATTCATTGCCGGAAAACTTCAATTTTTTTCTGGACTTTAAATCATTGCCATATTGATTTACGGCACATTTAGCCTCCCGGTAGCTGTCCATGCTTGTGCCAAAGCGCTTAAAGATGGTTTCTAAAAGTCCTCAATAATGATTATTACAAATATGTTTAGAATACTTTTGAAAATTTGCGAGTTAGTTCTAAGAATAGGAGTTTCTACATTGCTTAACTTTTCTATCATTTGATCATCCTATATAGGAAATCATCAGTACTCCAAAGAACTCTGGCTAGATTTAAAGCAAATTTGCTTTCCCGATTACCCTCAATAAGAAGCAAATTTTGTTCTTTATATATGAATTCAGGATCATCTGGAACTGATGAAATGGGGAATTGCTAAAGCATGTATATATAAATCAAAATTGTATGTTTTTGTGAACATTGCTGTATACAGATTAAAGACATTTTTACTAACTTATGTTAGTCGTGCAAAATATACTCTTGTACTACAAAATCTTGCAAATAAGGAACAGATTTTATTGGATCACCAATAATTTCTGAAAATGAAAAGCATTTAAAACCGAAACATACCACATTCCCATGACCTTTGCTTTCTCGTAAGTATTTTCGCAAGAGTCTATTATTTTCATTAGTTGATGCTAACAACTGTGCCAATAGCTCATTATTTTTAGCAAAATGAGCATTTAGGGTCTAAAAATTATTTACTTACATAAACAAAAAAAACTTACTTGAATAATATCATTACTGGTTTCAGTTGGTTTACAATGCCAGTTGTTATCTATTCGCAATGACTGTAGAGGTGTATCAGTCTAAGTAATAATATATAATAATTTTTGGATTCACTCTAACTTAAAAATTTTCGCATATTGACCAAATTGATTACAATAATGTGCTGAATACATAAAATAGAATAATTAAATTAACAAAGTCCATGTGAAAATTACAACTCCATCTGGTTTGGGTATTAATTAAAATATTAAATTGGTCTTATCTAGAAATGAAGTTGATTTCTAAAATGCATTCAATAAAAAATTAAAAAATTAATGCATACATCTAAATTAAAAAACGATGAATCTTCAGGATGATTGGAATCTAATAATCGCTCTAATCGAGTCTTCTTTTTTTGTAGAGAGTCTTTTGTACCTATTATTAGACTGTGATATTATAAACATAAAATTACTGTACCAATTGCCATGAGTTTTGCAGTATAACCACTGAGCTTAACAACGTCTCCTGTACTCATGCAAATCTTATCCTCAGTAGTTAAATTACGTGGCCATGAAGAATGGCGGATGTGGACAATAGTATACGTCCGATCTTCTGGGAAGTAAAATAAATATTGCACATCTGATTCCGTCATACTGAAAAACATATGTTGTGTTAAAAGTATTCTCAATTCTTTGTAACTAAGAAAACAAACACTAAGGAAAATTAACTATTGATTTATTCATAAGATATAAAGAAAAGAAAATGCAAAGATATGATAACAGTCTATGAGTGCTCAAAATGAGTAGCAATGGGAGTATAAAATACAGAATTATCAAAGGCAATAACAATACATTTTGTACAAATATTGGAAGTATTTACAATACAAATACTACTTATGTTTTTGTCAATCTTTACAAAGTAGCTGGGTACATTGGACAGTGTAAATGGAAACAGAGCCTCAATTTCTTCATGCTGAAAGGTTCGAATTATGGCAAAGGTAGCATCGTTTTCTTTATAAAACGCTAAGATCTCTCCATACTGGAAGCCATCATTCAAATACTGCACAACATAGTTACAACTAGATCTGCGCTTAGTGTACAAAAATGAATGAAACACAATTCCAGCTTCAGATACGTGTCGACCATGCAGAGTATAGTCTAATATATTGCAGTGGTCCTCCAAAACCGTGATAACAAATGGCAATGATCGTGTATGCGATTTGGTATTAATGTGATAATAACCAATAAACTTTTGTATATTTTCAGCAAGAATATCCTCACGAATAATTGTACTTCGAATTGATTTTGATCGGAGGTATCTTTCTACTATAAGTTTATGAAAATTCACAGTAGAACCAACAATCGTCTTAGCCAGAAAATGGTTGGCAGACTCAAATGCCATTGCAGAATGCGTCCACAATGGACCATACCTATAAAGATTTTAAAAGAAGTACTGACAATATATTAGATAGTACAGTCCCATAAATGTTTGAAATATCTTATGGTAATGAAATAGATCGCATTAGCTGAAACGAAATTAATCAACATGACAAATATTGATTAATGTCTTTTCATCTCAAGAAATTTGAATCATTTCTATTGCATACCACTAAGCGGAGGAAAACTAAATTTATTTGCTTTAAAATAAGTGTTTTGGATAATTCAACTGACAAGTTCATTACATGCTTTATAACAATGACATATATGTAATAGCGGAATTTGAGACAAAACCTTCCTGACAGGGATTGATCGTAGATGCTTTTCTATATGATAAAGAAATGTCAAAATTTGTTATTTCATTTTCTCACTAATGTATTAACATAGCAAATTTCATACATAAAAAACTGAAGATAATATTTCTCAGATTATTAAATTAACCTAATTTCTTCCTATGAGTAAGGAATTACCAATGCTGATTTACAGCATTGTCAATATTGTAGAATATACAAACAAAATGTTCACTTAAGGCAAACAGATAATAATTTTAAATTTTTAATGAAATGATTGCAGTTCGCTTTCTGCACAATAAAAAATCAGAAAAAATATAATTGATCGACATTAAAAAATATTTACCTCTTTACTTGCCATATCAAATGACGAATAGAATGCATGTTAAAACTCTGAGCTCCTTCTCCAAGAAATTCAACAAAATGATTTGTAAAAAAATCCAGTAAATGACTAGCTTCTTGAATCTGTTGAGATGACAGTGTAGATTCACACAACAATTTAATTCCAATACTGAGCGAAGCTAATAAGGAGTATAAATTAGCGTTGACAATTGGTTTTAAAGCAATTGGAGCAATATAGAATAGAAATGTTTTTAATTCTGAAGCCTTCCAATGCTTCAGTTCTTGTAAAGACCGAGGAGAACGAGTAATCTCAAAATTTGAGGGAATTGATGCCACAATATCAGAGTAAAATTGTAATTGCGAAGAAGAAAGACATTTTTTGATACCAAATGCCAACTGCCGAGTAACTCCCAAAAGTATTTGGTGCATATAATCAAACGGAATGCAAAATGGCAAATCAGTCAGAATGGGTGACAATGCAGACCGTCCCTTTATTCCAAATACTACACAATCTTCATCTTCCGCAGTTGTTGCATTGCGACAATATTCATGAGTTGATCGCATTTCAAAATTAGCCGCAAATGGGTATATCCATTTATCAAATTGTCGATTTCCTATAAATAGAATGCACTAATAAAAATTGCTATGCTTAAGAGGGTGCCGCATGGTTAGTCTTTTGACTATAGTAAAAAAACTTTTTACACTATAGTTAAAAGACTAACCGTGTGATACCTTTCTTAGTGTTTAAAAAACATTAACCACTCATTATATTTATTGTAATTTAACAAAGTGATATTAAATTCAAAATGATTATGTCATACCCCTTAACAAGCAAAGTGGGCAACCATATGCACCATTAAACTGCTTAATATTTAGAGCTGATGCTTTTGCTGGCATATCTGCGACAAATATAGAGGAAATAAATTTATAGGTGACATTGTTGACATAGACACCCTTTGTTTTTAGGAGTTGCAATTGAGACACAATCCTTTCTAGAAATGAGTTCCAATTAGGTTTTGATGGGCCACACCAAATCCCAGCCAAGACCAAATTGTGGAAAAAGTTGCGTACTTTATCAGGAAGTTCACTTATCATCAACCATACAGGCCAAACTCTAAATATAGAATTATGTGTTTAAAGTTCTGGCATTATTAATAAAATACAAGATAATTGAACTTAATACTAGAATACATACGATAAGTTTCTGGATTTTAGAATTGTAACGCCGTCAGTATTTAAAATGAAATGCAGAAAACCGTCTTGTGGGATTTTGATACAACTTTTTGTTAGAACATTTTCCAGTCGCTTCAATATTGAACTTGTTTGATCTTCAATGTTTAGTATAACATAATCAGCCGTATTGTGTTCATATTGAAGAGTGAAGCGCTTCTTAAATACATCTCCTGAAGGGCAAGAATTAGGTTGTGGCAGTATTTTCTGAATAAATGACAATAAATCAGCAATACATTGATCAGAAAGTGAGTACTTGGAGACAATGCAGGTAAACAATAGCAAGAAATTTCCAAGTGATATGTTTGATCTAGCAAAAAGAAAATCATTTTCAGCATTTAAATCGTGGATATTCTCAGTATCCGATAGAGATGTTGATGTTTCAATAAAGGGAGGGGTTTCTTCAGGAATCGGGGTTGAGCAGCGAATAGGGGAGAAATTGATCCCAGTACTATCTATCAGTGATTCAACCTATAATAATATTGCAAAATAATATAATATAAGTATATTAAAGTACCGGATTTGCAGCTATGTGATCAGAAAATTCTTCAGATGAAGACGAATTTGAATCAATTTTCTTTCGCGAAGATTTTGAATAAGGACGTGTCATGCTAGGTTTATCCTTAAGCCGTTTTCTTCTGTCAGTATACATTTCTACAAAATATTGAAAATTATTCATGTAGCTGACACTATAAATTCATTATATATAGTATAGACTAGTTGTACAACTGCAATGGATAGTAGCAGCAAAATACATTACATATAAATGTACGGATCAATTATTAATTGTTTATAATTTTTTTAATTTGAAAATTTTACTCGGTTTGAACACAAAAAATAATTCTTATTAGCAACTAAATGGTTGAATGAAAATAGGAGAAGCATTAATAATTAAACAATCAAACAAAGATCAATTATTGAATAAACAACTAAGCATGATATCATTGAACTTATTTTAAGAGCATGCAATATTAAAATATATAAAGTGTAGTCTATTGTAAATATATTTAATTATATATATATATATATATATCAAGCAGTTTGGCCAGTTAACGTCAAAAAATCACAAATTGAGTATGCGTGATAACTTCAAATGATTTAAAGCCATCACAATCCAGCATTAATTTTTTAGTTGAAAATCATTGAATAATGTTTTTATCTTGTGTGCTGTAATTTTGAAAATAATTGCAAAAAAATAATAATAATTGCAATTATTTATTTTTTGTTCTTAAAATAAAAATAATTTATTTTTGGTTCAAAATATATTTCAATAAATTATTTCCAGTGTCTGGTGTCGCAACCTAATAGAATTAACAAGTGGCGAATTAACAAATAGTCGGAATGCGTTGGTTGCAAATACCCCCATTACGTCATGCATCAGGTGACCATCTGTGCGCACTCAACAATGACTAATACGCTGATAACACCCATTGCGCACTTTTGACAAATACCCTTGTTCAGAACAGTGGTGGCACTTTGTGCAGAATTACAACATAATACATGTGAGTAGTACTATATTTAAATATTTGTTGGATCTAATATTAGATACATGTTATGTACATATGTACAACACTTTGATTTTGAAGGAAAAAAGTAACTAAGAATTTTATACATGATTCTAGATCAATTTTTATTTTAAGCAAAACTAACGTCTTGGATTTTTTGATTTCTCAATATCTAAATAGTTATCGGCACTTAAGTTGGCGTTATTTTACTTTATTTTGTGTGTTCTTACAGCTAAGAAATGCATTGTTCAGCAATGCATACCCATTTATGCAAAAATGGTTTTCGAGATTTTAATTACATTGTGTCTTCATGTTTTAAATCTTTAGTTTTCCCTTCAAAATCAGTCTTGTACACTATAGGGCGTTATTGTACTTTAGGGGACCCAGTTTGAGTGACGTCATAAAATGGGTATTAAACTCTAACCTTAACCCTAACCCTACTCCCCAACCAATGCAATTATATTGCATTTCATCTTGTTGATTAATTTTTTGCAAAATTTTTAAGTTTTGGGGTAGGGATTGGGGTTAGGGTTAGAGTTTTATACCCATTTTATGACGTCACTCAAACTGGGTCCCCTAAAGTACAATAACGCCGCAATAGAGTCCGCCTATACTATTTCTTGTGGTTTAGGTTTTTGATTTTTTTTAACAAAATTTCTAAAATTTTCATCATTTGCTTCCCATAACTTCGTTATTACGATCAAATACGGGCTCATTCTATTTATAGTACTGATGTCAGTGATTTGAACACAGTACATGCATTTGTCTGAAATGAGGATGAAAAAATAGTTTTGTAATGTTTAATTTCCTTTTAAGGTAAATAAGCATTGCTTCTAAAATTGTTGTCATTTTAATGAATTCGTAAAAGTTATTCTAGATAGGGTAGTTGGATTCAGACTTTTGGCCGCGAATATATATATATATATATATATATATAGATACGTGACGCTTTTTTCTGATTTATTGATACGCAGGAGATTCTTGATTAATATAGATACGCTGTGGACATTTCTATTAAAAATTAGATACACTGTAGACATTGAAATTCAGACTGTTTTCGCTTACTGATTAAGGCAAAATTCGATATATCAACAATATCAAGCATACTAAATAAATTCTAATTTTAATTAAACAATTATATCGCAAATACATTATCAAATGTGTGTAGATAGAATAGTCTATTCGCCAGAACAGAACCAAGTCCAATATCAAATACATTTCGTTACTTCCTAAAATAACAGCAGAGTATGTGACCATTGCAAAATGTCGACGGGGGCACATCTCAATAGTAATCCAATGCAATCTAAAATGCAATTCTGGACTTTATTTTTAAGTTTGTTTAAATATTTTGGAGGCATTCCAGCACGGCCCCTCCCTTTGCGTACGGCACTAATTTTTTATACCGAAAAATGTTCTTCTAAAGAGGTTTATTTGGTAATTTTGCTTAAGGGTATGTAAAATATGCTCGAATGATCATTGTTAACTGGAATCATATATGACGCCAATGGTCAGACGAAAATTTATGATTGTAGCATTTTCAAAAGCCTTCGTCCTATTTTGTCCAACTAAATATATTTCTTGAATAATTTTTTTCCGGGAAAAGTAGTAAATAATTGCATATTTATACATAAAATAGTGTAAAGACAAATACTTCGACATTTGTTTTTTAGATACTAATTTCTATAATATACCACATAAATAATTTACATGGCCACAGCGTATCTATATTAGTCATCTATATTTTTTTACTACTTTGCATAGCTGAGTGCATATGAATGGGGTGGTATAAAACCAACACAAGGAAGTGCAGCACGTGTCAGGGAATGTGTTCGCACAAAAACTTGCAATTATGCAGATTTAATCAAAACCAATGTTATAAAATTTTGGTTTACCTGAATCATTAATTTTTTACCTGAAAAATATCCACCATTAGAACACGTTGGTTAATATGCTTCCGTATTTAAATAGTAAATATACTAATTTAGTAAATAATTTTAGTATCTCATTTGCAATGACATTTTGAAGAATCTTTACCATTTGACCTATGTTGCTGAAAATGCCCTTCTTTAAAACCTTTTCTAAATTTTCAAATTATTAATTGAGATATGAATTAAAATAGTTCAAAAACAAAACTGCTTTCAATGTTTTCATTTGTGGGCCGTATTTTTTGATGCCTTGTTATCCAAGCTCTCTAATATGGATTAATTGAAATGCTACATTAGATTAGCATACTAGAAATATTAAGTTACGTTTTCTATTCGAATTTTTACACTTAAATGAGATTAGAGTATATTCAAATATGAGCGGTTGATATTTACAAACCAATTGGCTAATCCAGATTTCCGAAATTTTACGATACTGTTAGCAATCACTGCTATTTATAGCTTTTTTGCTTAATGCTTAATATGAATGGAACTTCCACAACCATTTTATATTCATTTATAATATTGTATCACTATCAGCGCAAATGATTTGAGTAATAGGATCATTACTTTCAAATTTAAACATTTCTTATTTTTAACAGTTAATATTTTCTTAATATTTCTCTTCATATTTCTATATTGTTGTTACAATTTGACTTTATGCAATTATAATATTAAATATAAATTCTATATCATATTGGGACAATACTGAACTGTCTTAGAAAAATATTTAGATGTTTAAAGACGATGAAAATACAATAGCCATTTGTCAATAAATGTTGCATTAATAAAACGATAGACACGAAGTGAATCATCTTCATTCAAAAGAACGAACAACAGATGTATTTATGAAGGTTCAATTGCAATGAATATTTACCTCGATGTTTTCAATTCGCCATGAATCATTTAAAAGACCCATCCCAGTATATTTGCACTAGACTATCAAATCCTGCAATGCTAAGGTCGACAGTTAGAATAATGATGTTCTGTTATCATCAATGGAACATTCATAGAATATGTTAATTTCGGTGCTTTTTTCTATATGTATTCATATTTCAATGTTTCATTCTCTTTTTCTTGTTTATTAATATTTACAGTATATTGCAAAGGATTTTTAAAACTGCAAATTGCATTATTCAAAGTAATCAATTTGTTTTACATGCGAAAATTCGTATTTCAATTTATACATAATGAAGTGAAACCAGTAAATATCTAACTTAAAAATATTTACTTAAATTGTTCATTAACAAACATAATTAATGTCCATTAATAAAATTTTTAGCACTAAATAAGTTTTTTTCTGTGGAATTTAATGATATTCAATCATATTTTCTTGACAAGCAAATGTTTACTTCAAAATGAAATGCATTTTAGAGTACGTCATGAATATGAAATATGTAACGTTCTGACCTCAATAGTAGTTGTTAGTAAGCATATGTACATAAAGTCAAGTTGCACATTAAACAAGGGCTGTGTAATATAATTTTATAGAACATTCAAAATGTATTTTTAAATTCATTTTCATTTCTGAAATAATTTAATTCTTAGTGGGGTCTAACAAGATATTTAAAATTCGGGAGCCTATTATTTTGTACCATGGCATTTTTAGAGAAAAATTTTTCAAATGTAACAAAGTGTATGGTTGTTTTTAGTTTCCATTTGATCGGACTTTTTATTATAGAATCTTCAATATTCATTCGCTAGGTGGCAGATCTGGCCATTGATGCCATTTGAAACTAGACAATTTATCCGTGCACAATCAATTTCTTAGTTATGTGGAATTTTAAGATTCTAAAATTTTTTCTTTGTTAGTTATGTTTATTTATTTGTATAGTGATTTTATATACAGAGGGAAATGCCTTATTCCAACTAATAAATTACTTAAAGAAACATTCAAGATCTTTTAAGATCATGGACATTTTCAAGTAAAGTATTTGTTTCCTAAATTTTTATCAAGTACTTTAAACTTTGTAAAAATTGGATATATTAAAGAAGTACTTTAATTGTTTTTTAAATTTTTATCAAGTTTCAATTTTCTTAAATTTTTACTAAGTTTTTACAATTTTCATAAATTTTTTTCAAGTTTAACAAAGTTTGTTAGACTAGGGAAGGTTCTTCAAATCAACAAATGAGTTCAAAAGCTCCTGTATTTTATCATTTGTTTTATCATATCAGAAAATGGTTCTAACATTTTGAAAATGATAAAAAAAATTGTAATTATAGCATATTAAAAACTTACATACTAATACGTATAACCAATCGAAATGAAAAGTAAACTTGATGTGAAAATGAGTTGAGCACGAAATATTCCGTTTAATATTAGAAAAAAGATAACAACGTTTTTGCATTACCAATAGCCAAAATCGGGATATATATATATAAGTACGTTTCACTCAAAAATTTTACACCCGAATTTTTTTTTCGCTTCTCAACTTGTTAGGAAATCATTAAATCAATCAATAAGCTTTAGACCAACAAACCAAGCGGTCCTTCAAGCATTTCTTAATGGGATTACTGCTGATATCATTGCGAATTCCTTAAATTTTATCCTTAATGAATGCATGAATTAAAATAATAAGAATATGAATAAGAAAGTCTTTGCTTAATAAGTGATTGACAATTGCAGAACTGATGACTTATTAAATAGCGTCATAAAAAATACAAAATGATATTTACAGTAGAATTTACATGCGTAGGTTGCGACATTATTACAATGTAATTAGTTACGTGAAATTGTGTAATCACTATTATAATATTTAAATACCAGCCAAGATTTTCCTGCTATATATTTTTGTTTTAGTAAAAAAGTTTTTAACTGCTTTTTAAAAGACCAAAAATTATTGTTATTTTTACATTAGCATAGCTGAGATGACTGAGAAAATATGCGTGAAACACTTTGATTACTGCAGTGGAAGGAAACTGGTCTGCAATGTAAGAAATGCTTTTGATGTCCATAGCCAACCTTTTCACTATGACATTTATTTGTGCTCTGAATTGTAACTTTGACTCAAAAGTAACTCCTAAATATCTAAAAGTGTCAACAGCCTTAACGCAGTCAGTATTGATAGTAAGAGTAATTTATTGTGTTTAGAGCTTTACTAGAAAGTTGAATTATGCAAAATTCGGCTTTTTTACGTTAATAGTAAATTTATGCATACTAAAATACGTAACAACATAATACAATTAAATTCAATAATTTTTACTGCTGTATCAATCGATCTATGGCTACTAAAAATAGAGGTATCATCGGCATATTGAATCAAATTCCAGTTTTTAACTTTACACATGTCATTAATGTATAAACTTAACAGCAGTGGTCATAAAATCGTTCCTTGGGGAACCCCATTCCTCATTTCTACCCAATTTGACAAACGTTATTAATTTTACTTTCCGGATAAAGTAAAGCTTGCCCACATTACTCTTATTTTTTAAAAAATGATCCTTAAATTGCCACTAATTATCGATAATCTTAATTACTTCTCCAATAAGCAAAATATTCGAAAGATCATTAAAACCAAATTTGGATTTCGCAAAAATTTCTCAACAGCTTGTGCACTACTAAATGCTACTGAAAATTGGAGAGCTTCACTCAATTCTAATAAATGTGTAGCTATAGTCTGCTTAGATCTCTCAAAATCCTTTGATTAGATGAATTCTAACATACTAATAGAAAAAACTATCTTACTTTGGAGTAACTCGTAGTAGTAAAAAAAATGTATAACTAGTTACCTCAATCAAAGATTCCAAAGAGTTAAATTAAATTATATTTTTTCGGAATGGAGACCGGTTTACAATGGCGTGCTTTAAGGAACGATTCTAGGTCCTCTTCTTTTTACTATTTATGTAAATAACATGCATTCTATAACTAATTGCATTTTAATTCAATATGCCGATGACACATGCACCTAGCAGTGGAATCTATACAATTGAATTGTAACAAATTTTCAAAATATTTTTGTATGCACAAGATGAATATTAATGAAGCTAAGACAAAATTTTGTATTTTGCAGCCCAATAAAAACAATTACGATGTTTCTGCAGTGACTTTAAATATAAATAATATTAATGTTCCTATTGTAGACACTTTCAAGTATCTCGGAGTAACTATTGACTCAAAGTGAAAATTCAACTCTCATATCAATTTAGTAGTTTGAAAATTAGCTAGAGGTATACAAAGTATGAAACTAATAATTAGGCAGTTATCACTATGTGCGATAATGCAATTCCTTCATGCTTTCATTATGAGTCAACATTTCATTTACTGAACTAAGCGATGTGCTTTATAAAAAACTTGAATGGACATTAAATATCTCAATGAAAAACTCATCGAAAATTAAGCATTACATTTCTAGGTCAATTCTTTTTACAATAAGCAACTCGTCATATTGAATACGTATCTTGTTGACAATATTCAAGCCAATCAGAAACCTACCAATCTTTTAATACGATTAATATACCGGGGTTTATAATAAACATAATTCAAGATCAAAGCTTTCTACATGTTAAGCATCAAAAAAGCGTTTTAAAAAAATCATTTATTAATGTCGCCATCCGAACCTGGAACTCGCTACCTAAAGCAAGGACGTTAATATATATTAACGTCCTTGCCTAAAGTAATTTAAAACATTGAAAATTAAAATCCTAAAATAGCATTTATAAATCTTCCTCAAGCAAAAATATATTTCTGGTACATCATGGCTAGGATAAAAATTTTATAACAATAACTATGCTATAACTCGGTATTAAAATAGTACTATAGTAATTTATCAGGGGCTTGGAAGATTTATTTTTGTAATTTATGTAATTTGTATATGCGTGCTTTGTGAATTTATTCAGATAGATTATCGGTTTTTTAATTGTGAACATTTATCAGAATAAAGAATCTCTTATCTGTTTGGTTTTGCATTCAGCAACATTCCGAATAAGTAACTTGTGTGGATGTTTGATGTCATTTTATGACATTATATCTGTAGTTCTAGGACATTCTGTTGGCAAAAACTCAATAAACTAGGCTATGCTTTTCTAGCTAAAACAAATGATTTAGTCAGAAGAATGTTAATTCTTTTACAAATTATTGATACTAGAAATAAGTGCTTAGACAAAATTTCTTCTGTCATGCGGAAACGTTTTTGAGTTGGAATGTCACAATATTTCTTAACCATCTCTCTAAGATACACTAGCAGCAGGGGGGAATGTTCTTGCGCCAGCCCAATGAATTGATCCTGCTCTCAAGCACGATTAAAATGCTCCTCACACTCCCACGGGTCCCTTAATAATACAGCCCCGAATCCTGCAAAACTCACAATAAATCACCCATGAACATAAAGCTTCAATTGCGGTATTTTTATCTATGCTGCATAGTATACTGTATTTTCTGTTAACTAAGAGTTCGTGCAAGTACGTGGGTAAATCAGGAATTGTAAGTCCAGCTGAACTAAACGCTACTTTAGGGGCTCTTTCTGAAGTTTGTATGGATTAATAAGATCTTGATATTTATATACATTTTTTGGAAGGGGAATTCTTCCAATACGATAGGAAATCAAAGTTTTCATCATAATGACATTCGGGGGATTTTGCATATGTAGCTTATATTCTGGCTGAGAGCAAGATAGTAAATCGTTTGTAATCAAACTGTCTTCACCTTCGGAGTTTGAATGAGAAAAATTATAAATCAATGGCATTTTCTTCGTTGGGTTAAGTAGGTTGAAATCTTAGTGATGAGGCCACATTGTATGAAAAATCTTGAAGATTTGATCAAATGATTTTATAGAATATCTCACACTCCCAGCTTAGAAATCTTTCCCGATCCCACGCAAGTGTTCCCGCAAAATTCTAAAAGGTGAGCATATTTTAGAACTGAAACTTGACTTGGAAAAAACATTGAGAGTGATTTTGATTGACAATAGGATTTCGTATTTTAAACTCCTCATTGTTTTCCAGAACTTTTTCAAATAAACCAATGCATTGGTTCGGTAATAATAATTCTGCTTTTCTGCATTTTTCTTTGAAATTCTGCCTTTTCCTGGTCTTACTAGCGAAATACAAATAAGGCCCTTACGTGTACTTTATTATTATTATTATTATTATTATTATTATTATTATTATTATTATTATTATATTATTATTATTATTATTATGTCAAATCAAAAACATGTTATGTATTTTATATAGAAATCTGGAGTAGCAAACTTAAACTTAGATTGTAATTCAAGTGGATTCTAATTTGACAATTCTAGAATTATTATATTGAATTGGATGAGATTGGGCAGAAAGTCTGTCCAATGGACAACGGACCGACTGTTTTTCGCCAGAAAGCAATGTATTTTAGAGTAGTTGTTGCTTCGGTGGGAATTAGACCGAACCATTATATGAACATTAGGTGTAGTACAAATTTTGAATTTCGTTGCATAAACATGGTTGATTGACGACGAAACGGTGAATGAGACGGTCAGTCTGAAGGGTTGTCACATTTGGTCCTCCAGACCGCTTGCAAGAGGATAAATTTTGCAGTTGCTGATAGCGAGTAACACTTCTGGATACCGAAGATACTGACACGCCCATTCTAACAGCTATAACGTGATAATTGTACCCCTCCTCGTACAAGATTTGAATTTGAGCACGCTTTGTTGGTGAAATTTCACTAGCAAGGACCATATTTCAAACTATAATAATAGTGATTTTTCAGTGAAAATGTATTGTGTGTAAATCTAAAGTTGTGTTAATTTCATTAGCTAAATGAATCTGTAGTAAATTCTAAGAAAAAATTCCAGGAATTTTACGAAGTTTCCAGGAAATTGCATAAGACGCACTTTAGAAGGCAATACATTGAATTTTTTTCTAATTATTATGAATTGGATCCGGAAAGTGAATTGAATATATTAGAAATACTACTAAAATTAACAGCATTTGCTGCTATTTTTATGAAATAATATAACCAAATTTAGTTAAATATGCCCTTAATTATTACCATTCAGTTTTCAATATGATCCATTTCAGAGAGATAAAACGTTTTCTATTACTGGGAACAAGATATAAAACAAAGAAGGAAACTCTTACATAATTTTTTAAATCAATTGCTTCACTAAATTATAAAAATAGCACATAAATTTCCATATATTGTTATGGTTAAGATTTTTGTCAAAAGCTAAGTATTTTTTTAACATAGAGAAACATCTCTCAAATGCAGCCGATTTTGCTTGACAATTTTGTAACTTGGCATGCAAATTCGAATTATATATCCATCCATTATAGCAGTGAAACCGATATTTTCGAAATCGTGACTTGATGTACGGATTAATATTTCACCGGTCAACCTTTTAAAAATTTCAGGGTTTTGTTCTCTAGGTCCTCCTGTAGTGATCCTCCAAACATTCTCAATAGGTGAAAGCCCAGGAAAATTCATGGGCCACTGCAAAAATTGAACTTAAAAAAGTTTTTTCGATGTCGATAAGTGTAAGAAATAAAATCTTGTCGATAGAGGTTGTGCGTAGTAGAGAAGAAGCCTTCTAAGGTATCTTGTACATCTGGCATTTTTTAAGCTGCCAGCATACATGGCCAGTCCTAGAAACGCGTCTATACTAGTTGGTTGTTCGGGTGAACAATTAGCTAGCAATTAAACTTCTCGAGGGTTAGGCCAATAAATACATTAATTGAAATTGAATTAATATATATATATATATATATATATATATATATATATATATATATATATATATATATATATATATATATATATATATATATATATTAGTTCGAATGATTTAAAACAGTCACAATCCAGAAATTTTTTTTAAGTTTACTTCTTAATTTAATAAAGCTATACCGAAATATGGCTTTTTGACATCTCAGTAACAAATATTACTGCATTTTTCAAAAAAAACAAAAATATAACATTTTATGACTTTATAACTTTCTATTTAAGTGCACCTTTTGTTTGAAAACCACCTAGTTTTAAGCAGACTGCAAAATAGACCAAAAGAAAAAAATATGACTTTTATTACCTTTGGTTGCCCTAATTATTATTGAAAAACAATTTGTTTTGTTGTATGACAACTTTATATAGCATTTTCATTGAAAATTCCATTTTTAAATCAAGTTTTATCTCAGAATATGATATCCGGTAAACAAGTTGAATTTTACCGGATACCGGATATCCGGATCCGGTTGTGATTTTAACGGATCCGGATGCAAAATTCCGGCACATCCTTTCTAATTATACACTCAGGTCTTTTTCAACAAATGACTA
Organism: Hofstenia miamia; assembly: GCA_900660155.1. Taxonomy (NCBI): domain Eukaryota; kingdom Metazoa; phylum Xenacoelomorpha; order Acoela; family Hofsteniidae; genus Hofstenia; species Hofstenia miamia. The sequence goes on along the minus strand of CABFPE010001017.1, from coordinate 11,661 downwards.
AGCTTTGCAAATACATATGCTCAACACTAGAAGGACACAAGAAAGATCATTTGTGCTGGACTACTGAAAAGATGTCAATAAATTATTATTTCATTCACCAAAATTATTCACTGGAATGTGATTTACCTGAAATTTGAAAATTGCCCTTTAGTACATCTTGATTTGCTTTCCAACTTCATCTCAAGCCCAAAGAATGCATGCTAACAAAATTATTGTTGAAACCCTTGTGGGAGGCATTCCAACATATCGCTCGTTGTGTACGCCTCTGGTAATAAACATGAGGTGCCTCATCTCTCAAATCCAAAGCATATTCCTCTGGATAATATTCACAAAGAAAAAATTGCATCTCAAGGAGTAGATATTATAATTGTCACAGGACAGTATAATTGAGTTTCTCAATTTCAAATTTTAAGTAAAATTGCTTCAGAATCTTTAATATACAGATGTACACATCTTTTAATAATGTGCAAATTTTACAAATTATTTTGAACTATTTGCTGGCAATTTCATCTAAATCTGTGCAAATATTTATTTTAAGTTGCGACAAAATTATCTCAAACTTAATTGACCTTCTCAAGGCTGCTACTTTTAACTGTCCATTTTGAGTATTATCACATGAAACAAGGCTTTCATCTTTATTTGCTAAGCATAAATAATTATTTTGTTAGCAATGTCACTAACACAATAGTCTAAATGAAAATTGACTGACTACAATTCATGTTTATTCAGAATTATTATTTGTACACTTATTTTGTAATGTGAAATCAAGATAACTCTGGTTATGTACAAGACGATATGATATCGCCTTGGTAATGTACAACATGTCAATTTTCATTTTGTACAATTAAATTTGAATCATTGATATCCAAAAGCTATGGAGGTGTTCTTTGGTAAAAGTGGGAAAGGGTATTAGCTCAAGTATATGATAAATCAATACAAACCATAATCATTTATAGAAATATATATATATATATATATATAATTCGATTTTAAAGCAACAATTATGTACCGGCATGCGCCTTGATTACCAAACACTTTGTCAAAATGAAACTCCATGTCAATTTTCAAAATTACTCTAAGAGATTAATGCTCTAGATTTACCAAATTCATCATCTGTTTTTATAAATCAATGAAAATTTGGGCATAATTCTGAAGATGTTCGCAGAAACATCAGCAAACAAAATAAGAGTCGAGGAATTTGTAAAAACCTTGGTCAGCCTTACATGTCTTGTCTTATGTATTCAAGAATGCATGTCCCTTCTACATATTGTTTGGGGTTGGTTTGGGTTAGGGTTTAGACTAAGGTGTAGTTGGCTTAGTTTAGAGTTAGGGTTATGAGATGGGTTAGTGTTAAGGTTGGAGAAGGGGTTGGGTTAGGTCTATAATTATTATATTGATAAACCCGTATATTTTTGCCATTATTTGAGTGAAAAGAGATAACGCAAAAGTACCATGCATTTAAATTATTATTTTGCTGCCGAAAAATAATAATTATTTTTTTGACAAAATATTTTGCAATACAATATGCACCCCTGCATCCACATGCAAGCTAAGAACAGCTACACAAAAAAAAATTTTTAGCTGAAAATCATAAATATATTTTGCAGTTTTTCACTCATGTTATGGAGGCCTAATTTAAGTCAAGAGTTTATATATAAATGCAACATTAAATTGAACGCATTGCATATCACAACATGAATTTTACAAAACAGCATAGTTTACACAAAACGCGGAGTCTTGAATATAGATTTATTCATTAGTCAATAATATTTCGCAAAGGGCCTATCGCCAGGGCTTCCCAATTTGCTGTTAACAGCTAAAGAATCTGTTAACAGCAAACAGCAATCCCTTTGATGTTAACATCTTCGATAGTTTATTACTTAGTCCTCAGATAGAATAGTTAAAAAATTCGTGGATAGGCTCTACATTTCATGGATAGGCTTTTTGACGGTCTTGATTATATGAAAATATTGAAAAATAGACTCTAAATTTTTGATTTAACCAATCAGTTTTGAAAATCTGAAGGAGGGGCCACTTCACCATGTCTCCTCTGACATACACCACTTCATATGTGTCAATACCATTTTTTTAAACAGAGTTAAAAGAAAAGCAATGCATTTTGAAACAAACTATTAAAAACTAAACAGGAACTTCAAACCGATTTTTAAACATATAAATAATAATAATAATAATAATAATAACAAGCTCTTTATTCATTAATAAATAATGACAAAGATGTGCTTACATATAATTTACAAAACTAACAAAAAACTAACAAATAACAAAATTATTAATTGGAAGCATTTATCAAACAAAACAATAGTGTTCCCAGGCATGCATTTTTTTAGAAGCACCTACTATGTTCTGGTGGCTTAAAAGGTTATGTTTTAATGCTTTCTTGAAGATATTAATATTTTTTGACAATCTAATTTCTGTATCTAATTTATTCCATTCCCTTGCTGTGTTTAACAGAAAGGAATCTTGAAAATATTTGGACTGGTTTAATACTGCTACAATGCATGACTGATTCCGAGAATTATATTTTACAATAGGGTCCATAAATTTTAGGGAATCTGTTAGCTTATTTGCATGTTTGTACATTGTAACTAAACTCATAAATTTGATGATATACTTAGGAGTTAGTAACCTGTATTTCGATAAATATTTACTAGTTAATTGTTTGTCAATGTTGAATAGTGTCCATATGGCTCTATTATAGACACTGTTTATTCTTTCATTTTGGTATATATTTAAGGAATTCAAAATTGTGCATGCATACAAGAATGGACTAATGACGAAAGAATTTATAAGAAATGGTTCCTGCAAAATGTTTTTCAATTCTTTGATGTATTGGATTCCTTGGTTCATTTTTCTTAATTTGCTGCCTATAAATTCGTTAAAGTTCAAAGAGTTATCTATTTGGACACCTAAATATGTAATTGTGCTGGATTGTTGGACTGTTGTTTCCTTGAAATTTAAATTGATTTCATTGGCTATGATTTTACAAATATTTGGAGAAAATATAGTGAATTGTGTTTTTTCTATATTTATTGTTAATTGATTTTGGTTGAAATAATGAATAATCTTTTCTAAACTTGATTCAAGCATTTTAGAGGCCATGTGAGGACTTGGGTTCTTTGCAATTATACATGTATCATCAGCGTATTGGAAAATTGTACAATCCCTGATTTGATTACTTATATCATTGATGTAAATAGAAAACAGTAGTGGACCCAACACTGTTCCCTGTGGAACTCCTTTTATGGGTGTTTGATATTCAGAATAGATATTTCCCAATTTTACACGTTGCATTCTCTTAGTTAGAAAGCAATTTATTAATTCGACACTGTTACTATCAAAACCATATGCAGTTAATTTTTGACATAGTATGATGTGGTTCATGCTGTCAAAGGCTTTGCTGAGGTCAAGCAAAGCTACTGCTGTACTGCAATAATTATTTAAGTTAAGGCGAATGTTTTCAATTACACTTAACAAAGCATCTGTCGTAGAATAGTTAACTCGAAATCCAAACTGGTTATCTGATAATATATTGTATCTATTGAGATATTCTTATATTTGATTACTTAGGATTTTTTCAAAGATTTTGGCGAATGGATTTGTGATTGAAATTGGTCTATAATTGGAAGCTACTAATGGGTTTCCTTTTTTGAAGATTGGTGAAACATCTGACAATTTAAGACGTTGTGGAAATTTTGCCTGTCTTATTGAGTAGTTGAAAATAAATAAAAGCGGGTCGACACACTGCAGAATAAATTTTTTAATAATTGAAAAAGGAATATTTCCTTCCCCACAGGATTTATTTACATCAAGGCTTGCGATGGTTTTAAGCAAAGTTCTTTTATTTATGAAATTAAAACTAAATGAAGAGTTCACTTTTTCAGGAAGCTTAACTGTTGTTACTGCACCATCAAATGTACCTTGCCTTATAAATGTGTGGTTAAGATGATGAGCTATTTCCTTTTGATTTCTTACTTCTTTTTTGTTAATATATAAACTTATGAGGCGTGTATCTAGTTTTTTACTCCTGTTTAGGAACCTGTTCATAAAACGCCATTTATCTTTGCTTGTAGTGAGCTTTTCAAAAAGATTATTGGCAAAATCTTTTTGTAATTTGTTTTTTCTAATTAAAAGGCATTTGGTAATGTTCTTATATTCAACCTTTAGATCGATACTATCCAATTTTTCAATATATAGCTTTCTCCACATTTCCTGTTTTTTCTTCTCTAGGGATTTATATTCAGAATCTCGATGAAACTGTGTGCATATATTTCTAGCTTTTGATGTATTCACATATTTTGTTCTTATTGGTGCTAAAGCATTAAGACAAGTGGTCAGTTGTGATAATAAGAAACCTAGCATTCTATCAACGTCATTTAAAGTATAGATATAATCATAGGGGATGTTCTTCAGGAGCAATTTAAATTTTTCATCCGTAAATTTCTTATAGCATCGTGATCGCACTGTCCTGACCTTATGGTCTGTTTTAGCTAGGTCTGCAACATAGATCATTAGGTTGTGGTCTGAGAAACATTCAAATGTCAATATTTTGAAATCAACTTGATTCAATCCTTTGATGAGTGCGTAATCAATTAGGGAATTCATTCGAGAAGCTTTTGTGCTGTTAATGATATACAGATCATGAATGTCACATAAATTACTGATATAGACTTTATCTGATCCCTTAAAGTAATTTATGTTAAAATCTCCAAGCAAAACAATTTCATCACTAATTTTTGACACTTCTGTAAGCTCATTTGACTTAAACACAATGAATTCCTTCTTAAAGTTATTTTTCGGATTGTAACTTAAATTCACAAATCTACATTGTCTTGTTTGCTTATTCAACAATTCAATCCAAATTGTTTCAAACACGGAATGGTTTGGTTCAAGATCTTCTCGTCTTTTAGGATACAAATACTTTGGAACTGCTAGGAATAAACCACCTCCTCTTCCTGTGCGATTCTTGTAAAAAATTGAGAAGGCTTCACTATTTGGATTATATAATTGCGCGTCAGAACCCGAGTCCAGCCATGTTTCCGTTACTGCATAAATGCAATTTTGGCCTAGTTTTTCTGTTATTTCTAAATATTGGGATCTATGTGGACTTAGACTCCGCGCATTTAAGTATACATACTTAAGATTAAGTTTAAATTTTTTGACAATATTTTTTAACTCCAAATAGATATGAGGCCCTGGGTGTACCTCAATATCACCAGATCTAATTAAGATAATGATTAAGTATGGCAAAAGAAGTTTACATGCCTGGGGTTTGCACAATATCGTAAGGTCAAAATGCATATTTTTAGCTTGATCACCATGTGACCACTCATAAAGTATGGAGTAGAAAGAATATTAATAATTATAATAATAATAATAATCATAATAATTATAATAATGATAATAATGATAATAATTATAAAACAAAAATGCAGTAATATATATAGAAGGAAATGTCCGACCTTAATTATATCCATCTTTAGAGTAGTGCTATCAGCCTTTTTACTAAAGCTTTCAGTTCTGCATCAGTATTTTCCGTGTAACTCCTTTCCACTGGCGAATTTTAGTAGCATACTACGATAAGATGTATTTGGTTTCACTAAGTAGCGATTGTAATTCTTCTTCCTAGTATGCATAGAATACTGTTTGCCTTGTTGCAGCTTTTCATAGTGGTGAAAATGAACTTTGATTTGCTTAACAATAACTGCAAGTCCTTGTTTAGATAGATGAATTCCATCAAAAGCAAGAAACCTTTTATTGATCAAGTCTTTGCTATTATCAAATAAAAAATGTTGAAATACTTTAATAATATCAATTTTTTGACTGTTTTTTGCGAGTTCATTCAGTTCATTATTGAAGTAATATATGTAGGCAATTTTTGACATTTTATCCTTTCTTACAATGGGTGTGATTTCGGTTAGTACCAATTTCTTTGGGGTGAACTTTTCTTGCACTTCTTGAATCAGACTTTGTACATTCAGTTTGAATTCCTCTGTTGCTTTACTTTTTTCACTTGTTGCGTTTAATGCATCTATTAAACCAGTGTTTAGTATAACAGTGTTAATGTGCTGCTTTTGATAAGATTTCACAATATCAATAAGTGCGGTGGTATCTTTTCCAGGGTATGAATGAAAACTACATACCTCATTATATATCAGTTTTTTGGTATCAACGTATTTTAGAATAGAATTTCCAATACATAAAATCGAAGTCTCTTTTGTAATTTCCTTGACTAGGCTTTCTTTAAATTGTGGTGTTGATATTCTAGTTGTACAATCAATGTTGGACGATTGTGGAGAGTTTGTAATTGTTGTTAAATCGTCTAAAACATTGTTAACATCAGAGTGGCTAACAATGTCTAAATTTGAATTTTCCGCGCAAGTTTCAACATTCATGTTCATTGCTTGTTTATAAAGGCAAAATAGTGCTTCAGCTGCAAGATTTTCGTCTAATTTCTGAAATAATTTATGAAGCGGGGTTTTCGCTTTGGAAAATAAACATGAATAAAAGCAGTAATAAAAGGCAGCAAGTCGGCTGATTGCATTACTATGCAATCATCGAATGTTATAGGGGCCTAATAAGATGTGCTTTCTAAATGTTTTGAAAATTGTAACAAATGAAAAGTTGATCATCCATTCTAGAGGTTGATAGAGTAAGAAATGGAAAGTTATAAGTGCGCACAGCACAAAACACAATTGTGAAATGACCCTTTTAATAAATGAATGTTCATGAGTCTTTCAAATGTAAAATATAATTGATACATGTTAGATTTGATCACAGTGAAATAACAATGTTATACTTTATTAAAATTTATATATAATACAGCGGTAAATCTACAATAGTTTACAAAAATCCAAGCAACCAAGATAGATATGCAATCCAACAAAGTAATGATTATTTTTCATCTCAAAACCAGAATATACCATTGCATAGAATGCCAAGAAAGCTTTGCAGAAGCTTCAAAGTTCGACCACCATTTAATATATGCTCACTGGATCGATCACCATTTAATATATGCACACTGGAGCGATTATTACGAACGAGAAATTAAAGGCAAGCGATTCTATACATCCAACTCTAATTTAAAACGTCATATTAACAATTTCTGTTAATAAATTTACTTATAATTTAATTTATATCTTTTAAATCAAATATTATCTTACATTCCTCCATACCCAGTTGTTTATAAAGTATTTTTCTTTTTGACATGCTTAATATTAATTGATTTACCAGATTTTAATATAATCACATTAGGTGAAGGACGATCCATGACTATGTCTTCTTTATCAAATCTTGGAGAAAATTTATTACGAACATTAAAATTGCGAATATACACTGTATCACCAACTAAAATATTCTTCATGTTTATATTCTCTATAGCATTTTTATAACTTATAGTAGTAGGCCAATCTATAATAGATAAGCCGTAACATCCTAATAATTTGTGAACAAACATTACAACGAGAACAAATATCATAAATACGATTTCGCATTTTTGGAAACCAATATTTCAATAAGAGTGCTTCACGAACTTTATTTTGAGAAAAATGCCCATCATTGTGATAATCTTGAATTAGATCTTCAATTTTATTTTCGTCGACTATTTATTTATTATGATATAAGAGAATGTCATTTTCATTAACACTAAAATCTTGTGGATATACATAATACATAGAAACTAATCTTCCAGGAAAAGAAGGTCCAGAAATACCTTTACTTAATCGTAAAACTTCTTTAATTTCCAAATCATTTTGCTGATCACAATAACTTTGGTTTAAACTAGTTGCACCTGCAACTGACGAATGTATTTGATAATTTTCTTTCAAATTTGAACATTGATCTTGTCGACTTAAGAAATCAGCAACAATATTTTCATTACCGGGAACATACTTTAATGTAAAATTAAACTCAGATAAAGCTTCTGCATAACGAACATGTCTTGGACTTAAGGAAAATCTCTTCTTATACATGTATAATCCAAGTAGTGGTTTATGATCACTTTGTACAATAAATTCTACTCCATATAGATAATGTCTAAAGCGTTTTGTTGCCCAAACTAAAGCTAAGTATTCTCTATCTGTTGCAGAATAATTTCTTTCAGCAGAATTTAAAATTCTACTAATAAATGAAATTGGTCGATCATCTTGAGATAACACAACACCTAGTGCAGTAGAACTAGCATCAACAGAAAAAACGAATGTTTTATTTGAATTAGGTGTGGCCATTACTATTTTTTCACACGTTTCAAAACATTGCTGTGCTTCTTGAGACCATAAAAATTTTCTTTTTGAACACTTGATTAAACTAAATAATGGTTGCAAAACCTTACTTAAATTGTTTATGAATCTACTGTAATAATTCATTAAACCAACAAATCTTAGAACATCTTTCGGAGATTTTGGAACAGGCCAACATCGAAGTGATTGTAGTTTGTCTGGATCTAATTTAATCCCTTCTGATGTTACAATATGTCCCAAATACTTAACGCTAGTTTTAAAGAAGCAACATTTAGACGGCTTCAATTTCCAATCAGCAAGTCTCATTCTTTCAAATATTTGTTTCAACAGGCTTAAATGTGAATCAATGCATTTAGAGGGAACAATGATGTCATCTATATAAGGTTCAATATACAAACCTTTTAATGACTTACATATGAGACGTTGAAATGTTGCAGGAGCATTTGAAAGACCAAAAGGCATTACTTTAAATTGCCAAAGATCATTACCACATTGAAAAGCTGTTTTTTCTTTTGAATCTTCTGTTAACGGTACTTGCCAAAACCCAGATGTAAGATCTAATAATGAAAAATATTTATGTCCTGCTAATCTATCTAATTGATCATCTATGTATGGCAAAGGAAATGAATCTTTTTTAGTCATTTTGTTCAAATTACGATAATCTACAACAAATCTCATTGAGTCATCCTTCTTTTTTACTAAAAAAGCTGGAGAGCACCAAGGAGAACTGGATGGTTCAATAATTCCATTTCTTTCCATTTTACTAACCATTTGTTTCATTTGACTAAAACAGGTATGTGGTAATCTATAAGGACGCGTAATAATGGGTTCCCCTGATGTAACAATGTTATGCTCACCAAGATTTGTAATGCTAATGTCATCATTAGTTAATGAAAACGCATCTTTATAATACCAAAGTAGATCAATAACAGATTTCATTGCATTAGATGGTACATCCTTAATATCAAATAATTTAATGTAATCTTCTTTTGTCAAATTGCGTTGGTTGTAAGTTGATGCAATTGTGGATTTACTAAAATCAAGAACAACATTTAACTTTGACATTAAATCTACACCACAAAGCACTTCAATAGGGGAATCAATTATATAAAAATGATGAGTAATACTTGAATGACCATTCAAAACATTGAGTAAAACCCTAAATTTGGGATTAAATTCTTGTATTGTGACAGAATGAAACGATGC
>CABFPE010001016.1:159216-177622 GCA_900660155.1 Hofstenia miamia | reverse complement strand
TTATACAGTCTGTAGAGTTTTCATAGTTTTGTGGATATTGATAACCATAATCAAGTAAATTTTCCACAGGTTGAGAAATTAAACGACTTAAAAACTCACAGTTCATTATATCACATGCACAAAATACTGTTTCCTTTCTACATGATAAATTCAGAGATTCAATAAAAGTCATCATTTGTTTATTTGTTAGGTTTCCTTCTGTAAATGGAATGTGATGGAAATTGCATTCATACCAGTTGAAAGCTTTCTGAATGTTGTGTGGGAGACAGGAATACATTTCCTTTGAATGTTGTACTGTGATTACATATAGTTTTTTATCCAATAAAATTAACATTTCTTTAATATAGTAAATGCTGTTGAAAGCATTTCCACTTACTTTGAAAAACACATTAGATTTCATACAAGACATCATGGTGAATAGATTAACAACCAACTATGTGATTAGAAAACTAGTGAGAGAGTGATTAATAATTTGTAATCAAGTTAAAGCAACTATAAAATTTAATTGGTAATTTCAATGTGTTACCTTACAGACAATTTCATTCTACTTGCTCCTGTCAAAAAATAATTTGATATGTCACTGATATTTTATTTCCACTTATAATTATAATAATAATAAATGAATGAATATCAATTAAAAGAAATTTAATTTTGATGATTTCATAACCCATTAATTTTTACTTTTGCTTGGAAAAATAAATTACAATTTCACATTTTGACCAAAGTGTAATGTGCAATTTCACTAACTACTTTTCAAAAGGCATGTTTAAAATAAACTATTTGAGTTACAATCATTTTATAGAGGTTTTATACATTTTTTTTAATATCTTATACTTTTAACAATAACCAATAAGCATAGTTCCTTTAAAAACAAGTTATTGTGAAAAAATTTACATTCATAGACACTCATTATTTTATATTGTAACATTAAAGATTTTGTTGAGTAGACATTAAACTTTGTTTTGCAGTGCTTTGAATTCATTATTTCGGATTGTAACTTACATCAATTTGTCATCTAAACCAATAATTTTCAATGTTTTACCTAACTGTTAATTTAATTTAGTTTTTCACTTGTGTGTTTAGTTTCTGCCCTTAGTACATTTAGTTTTTCCCTTGTGTTTTTAGTTTCTGCCCTTAGTACATTTAGTTTTTCCCTTGTGTNTACATCAATTTGTCATCTAAACCAATAATTTTCAATGTTTTACCTAACTGTTAATTTAACATGCAATTCACATTCAAATTTAACAAGAGTGGGGATGAATGAAAATAATCACTGGTTTTAAAAATTAATAATATGTCGTTCTCATTATTATACAATAAGAGAATGTAGAAATGCTTTGTGTTTTTAGTTTCTGCCCTTAGTACCTTTAGTTTTTCCCTTGTGCGTTTAGTTTCTGCCCTTAGTACATTTAGTTTTTCCCTTGTGTGTTTAGTTTCTGCCCTTAGTACATTTAGTATTTTCCTTATGTGTTTAGTTTCTGGCCTTAGTACATTTAGTTTTTCCGCTGTGTGTTTAGTTCCTGCCCTTAGTACATTTAGTTTTTCCCTTGTGTGTTTAGTTTCTGCCCTTAGTACCTTTAGTTTTTCCCTTGTGCGTTTAGTTTCTGCCCTTAGTACATTTAGTTTTTCCCTTGTGTGTTTAGTTTCTGCCCTTAGTACATTTAGTTTTTCCCTTGGCATATTAATTTCTTCCCTTGTGTTTTGTAAAAATATAAATTAATGCATTACAACAACTATCTACATTTATTCGCATGATATTAAACTATATTCCACCCAATGTCCATGATCAAATAAAATTAACACTCTATCATCTTCTTCAATGCCTCCATCAATAAGGGAAAAGATTTTTTAAATAACCAAGTCTATTGGAAATTTTCCACATGAATTGTATTGATATTTTTTTTTTAAATTTCACCTACTTCCATTGTATGTGGTAGACTTGCTCCATTTGAATTGAAATTTGTAGTGTCAATGTCTATGCAAGGGTTTAGACCCCAACAAGTGCCACAAGTGCATTGGGCTGAAGATACATGAAATTGGATATGCAAAACTCTGTTCCCACCTATTGATACACTTTCATGGTTAATAATAATAAGATATTGATTGCTGGTCATATTCCTGAAAAATAGTGAATGATTGCATTGATACCCATTCAATTTATACACATAGACATTTATGCAAGCAATCAATTCATGAATAATTCTTTTTCTAAAATATGTGTTTTATTTCTAGGATTTAGTCAAGGGTTTTATTTCAATGGTTTTAAGAATTTAATACCATTGATTTAGTAACAAAGTATTCTGTGAAACCCTTCATGTGTTAAGTTTCTGCCTCCAGTATATAAATTCAAGAGTTTGATTTCTATGGATTAAAAATAAACTGACAGATTTACTGTCAATCATTTAGTAGCAAACTACTTATTGTGTGAAAATCCGCAAAAATTTAAGTTAATCAAATCAATACACTTTACCAGTATATTTACAAGGCACATGAAATCCATTGTTCAAATATGTAATAAAATTCTTAGATATACAATTTTATGTGAAAATCCATAAAATTTTAGTTAGTCAAATATCAACTTTTACCATATTTACAATACACATTGAAATCTATTGTTGGAAAATGATAAGCAAATATTTATGAGAATGTTTGAAGACAGTATATAAATAAAAACATTGGTGAACTTTTTGCCTGTCAATCAATTTATTTTAGCGCTGCTTATCAAAGAAATTTATTCATTCAATTATTTAATTTTGCCATAATCAGTCTTGTTTCATTTCAACGTATTTTAAAAATGTCTTTTTCAAACAACCCACAAGAATTTCTTTCTCAGTGGAACTCACAGTTTACTGAAATTATAGAAGCAAATCTCTATAGGGATGAACTCAATGTTTCCTTTGACATGGAGATGTAAGCTATTATTTATTATTATTAATATTTTTATGCTTTTGCTTAAAATTATATTTTTAGCTTTGAAATACATTTTCCTTAAAATTATATTTTTAGCTTTCACATACCATCTGAACAAATGAATTCACCTACAATGGAATTTGAGGAATGGTCCGAAAACTTTGAAGCTCATGTTGATCAAATCATGGAAAAATATGATGATAACCAGTTTGGAGCTGGTGCTAAACCAAACACCTCTACATCTACAATCAACAATGATATTCCGTGAGTTTGTCTTATTATTCGAAATTTATGTTTATTAAATGTTGATTAGCAATGGACGTATACTTTACACATAATATACACTTTCTCTCAAACAAGTAACTAGATAGTAGAACTTTGTGAGATATGATGTAATTATCTTTTTCATTTAAGTGTATACCCCACTTAATTACAAACATTCATAAAAGTAGCAAGTTTCATGTATTATTCTAATGAACTAGAATTATTAATTTCACGAGTTGTGTATAGTTTGTGATTAATTACAGTGTGTGCATTGCTATTAATTTTATTTTACAATGTGTTTTCATCTCTACATGTTTTAATTAAAAATGGAGATTATTATTAAGCTTAGAGAATTATTATTTTACACAGTGTGTGTGTGTTTATATTGTTCACACACATTTATTTAAATGCTACATATTTTTTATTCAATTGTTTATATTCTCCAAAAATGTGTATTAAACACCATTGGTTTTTACTTGATTGTTATTGCTAATCTATTTTATACGAATCAACATGTGTTAATCTCTTATTTGAAATTTAGTAATTGACATTTTTAGTGTTTTTTAAAGAAATTTTGTGTGTTTATTTTGGAACTGTTTTTTGTGTTGAGTAAGCTGTTCCCAATGTAAAATATTTTTTCCCAAAGCATACCACTCTTTAAATGTAATAAGTGTCCCTTTCCAGTCCCATGCTAAAACTTTTTAAATTTAGTTCAATAAGCAGGTTTGGTCAACCCCTCATTTTTCAATGCACTCATTGTACTTATACTAGCCCAAAAACCCATGCATTAGAAGGTCATATAAATAGGAAACATAAAAAATCACGGGTGTATCTATGCACTGAATGTAAATTATTCTTCCATAATGAGAAATTCTTTTCCAAACACATTAAAGTTGTCCATGAACAATCATCACCAATGCCCATTGAGGAGATTAATTTGCATAAAACAAATATGGTGGTAAAGGAAGCTTTGCCTGTTTTGAAAGCCAACAATTAAATGCTGTTGATATTTATTCATCATTCCATCTTGCATATCCATCCATTTTGAAAATTATTAAGGAAGACATCGCCAAGCATTTCACCACCAAAGTTTATCTAATAGCTGAGGTTGAACTGTCATGAACTGATGGAAATGAAGAAAAGCAAGTCATTTTGCACCGTACAAGCAAGCCAGCATCTGTGTTTCATACAGGACTTTGTGAGGCAACATATTCTTGCATGATAAATGAACTCGCAAATTACATTAGCATTTATGCAAATAATGGATCAAACTGGGTGGTGAGAAATATAAACAATGTAGGGCTATGCATTGCCAAGAATAGACCAACCCGCCCTGGAACATTAATCCTGCTACCAGATTGTTTGAAGAAGAACAGTTTCCTTCTAATTTCCTTCTAAATCCAAAAATTGGTGAATCCAACCAGTGCTTTTTGTATGCTATTTTGGCATGTCTGCCTCCAGAAATTAAGGATAGAAATCAAGTAACTTGTTTAAATAAATTTAAGCATACATTAAATATTAATGGTCTAACATTACCATTGTCTATAAATTATGTCTGTGTTTTTGAGGATCTCAACTAAATTAATGTCAATGTTTATGCATTAAATGATGATCAAACCCTTCTACCAGCCTAAATTTCAGTAAAGCTCTATGAAAAAACTGCAAATTTGATGATAATTGAAGAGGATGGAAATAGTCACTATGTGGTCATTACCAATTTGAATGCCTGCTTAAAATTTTTCAAAAATACAACCAAGGGTATGCAGTGTCCCAAATGTTTATCTTGCTTCCATGTGAAGGAAAATTTTGAGAGACATCAGAAAAAATGCAGTGGATCTCTAGAACCAGAAATTACATTTCCCAGTCAATCAGAGAAAATTGTATTTAAAAATTATAGAGCAAAAAATTTCATACCATTAATGGCCACATTCAATATAGAAACAATTTCGGAAAAAGTGCATGGTCCCCTACCTAATCCTTCAATCAGTTAAACAATACAAGAAGTAAAGCATAAATTCTCAGGCATATGTATTGCAACAATGCAAGGAATGTCTATCAGAGGCGTGGGACCACCTTAGAAAAATTGCACATGAATCATTTCAGGCTAAGCAGAAGAATCACACACTTCAAATTACATGGGGTGAATGTACCAGAATGCTAGCAAATGCAACATCCTGTGTATTTTGTGAAAAACCATTTGAGGCAACATCAAAAAAAGTAATAGACCATTTTCACTACAGTGGTACAATTAGAGGCGTTGCCCATAGTGACTGTAATGTTTTGCATAGATCACCCCATTTCACCCCCATATTTGCAACAATGCTTCCCATTATGACTTCCATATTTTGTTGAAATCTTTGAAATTGAAGGAAGGCGAAAAATTAAGTTGTATTCCCTGCACTAGTGAAAACATGTTGTCACTCAGTTTATCAATTCCTGTCTCAACTTTTGTTGATAAAAATAATGTAATGAAATATATTTATGAAGAATTACGATTTCTAGACTCTTATCACTTTATAACAGATAGTCTCTCAAACCTAACAAAGAACATTGGCAGTGATAATTATAATTTTTTACATGCAGGCATGAATGATGAAAAAGCAGAGGCATGGTTGCCACGTAGAATCAGGCCAATCCACCATTAGTGTATCACTTGTAGAAAAACTATTACTTTTCTCAGATTAAACAGTAAGTGGAGTTGGCTCTTTTCCAATTCTCTCCTTTACAATAAGTGTTTGGTTTATTAACTTAATTTAATATGCATGAGCCTTTTTAACTATTTAACTTACTCCAACTTATTTAGGTAAAACAGAGAGGATGGAAGACAGGATCGACACTCAAAGGTAGACATGCATATCCAGGAACTCATAGACCAGCTGCATCTACAAATGGAGCTGCCATTGTAACGTAGAAACCATCGAAGGAATTGGTATGTGAATAGCGAACTCAGTGTGATGGGATTTGCAACTACTTAAGAATTTAGTGCATTGATTGTTTTTGTTATTATGAATTTGTGTAAGAAACAAATTAATGCAACCAGGATGCTTGAGTAGCTTATTATTGAGCCTTACATGTAATACCCCTACATATATAGAAATAAATAATAGCCCTCAATACATGTAAACAATCAATGCCGCCTGCAGAAAAATATAGACGTGAGTCAGCCAAAGGTCTACCGTAAGAAACAATGAGCAACTTATTGTGACTATTAAACAATCGATATGTAATAGAATATAAAGATACGATCTAAATAACCATCTGAATGTAAGTAACATTAAATCACCAATCATCATAAAACCTAATAAATAACTGAAGTTCATCAATGGGGAAGTTAACATGTAAAACATAATAGTTGCAATCATAATAACAGGCAAGCAATGATGAGTAGGAANCAATACAGTTTCATTCCTTTTATTGCTATCAGTAGCATCATAATTGCTTTGATTCTACTTGTATGCACTAGATCTGGATGAATCATGGTGTTCAGATAGAAGAATTCATAAGTTGATTTTAACAATTTTGATATTGATGCTTCGTCATAGAAAGCATTTATATTTTCTAGAACTTCTTCTTCACTGATGTTTTCTGGTTCGTTTTTTCCTAGTCTCACCATGGTAATAATCTCCACTCTTTGCATTACGTCGTAATACCAATACTGTGAGCTCCAAAGTTCTCCCCATATGATGTCTTTGATTCCTGAAAACAATATTACTGTTTGTGTAGATCACTTTTCAATTTCATTGCGGACTTTCTTGATAGGCTGGTAGCATGTAAAACATAATAATTGCAATCATAATAACAGGCAAGCAACGACAAGTAGGAAAGCTATAACAGTGAAAAACTCCTACTCCTATCCGTAACCTAAGAGCACACAAGGTAACTACAGCTGTCGCCCTCCCTGCTGTGGAATAGCTATTAGGAGGCTGCTCCAGCATACCTTTAACTGGATGTGGGAACCACCATACAATTACCCCAGCTCTTAAATGTTTAGCTTTCCATTAGAATATAAAATAACCTGACAAGAGAAAAGTAAATCCAACTTAAATTCGTTCATCAATAATTATATCATTTCAAGCATATTTATAGCACTTGGTAATAAACAACTAAATACTCGACTAGTACCTGTTAATCACTTCTTGTTTACAGTTTTCCCTTGTTTGATATTTCTGCTAACAATTACGCAACGTCAGCATTAATTTGACTACGCTGTTTGACCATCTAACGTTTTGTCAAATACTGTCGAGTATAATTTGAATCTAATTGCACAAAACGTTTTACAAAATGAAATAATCAATCTTATCATGTGTTTACATTTTTAATCATTATAATCATTATAAATATTTTTAGTCTTTGTTTCATTCATCCTTTTCTCTCATCTTGACCACACATGATAGTTTTGATGGATTATGTCACACTCCCCCTCCAGCTTAGCTAATTAAGGATGACCACTCACTCTCCATGTACCATTTCTGCTGCCTTCTTAATTATATCATTTGCTTCTTTCATCTCCCAGCTAGTCTTCTCATACAACTCTTCATTAGTGATTTTCAACATGACATCTTTCTCTGTAGTTAACATCTTTTTGTGTCTTAGAAACAACGGGTTCTTTAGGGACTTTGATATCATGCACATGCTCCATAGTTCGTTCAGTTTTTCATTAAATATTTCATAATGTTTTCAATACAGTTTCATTCCTTTTATTGCTATCATTAGTGTCATGATTGCGTTGATTCTACTTGTATGTGCTAGATCTGGATGAATCATGGTGTTCAGATAGAAGAATTCGTAAGTTGATCTTAACAATTTTGATATCAATGCTTCATTGTAGAAAGCACTTATATTTTCTACCACTTCTTCTTCACTGATGTTTTCTGGTTTGTTTTTTCCTAGTCTCACCATAGTAATAATCTCTACTCTTCACATTGCATTGTAATACCAATACTGTGAGCTCCAAAGTTTTCCCCATACAATGTTGTTGATTCCTGAAAACAGTATTACTGTTTGTGTAGATCGCTTTTCAATTTCGTTGTGGACTTTCTTGATCTGCTTATATATTGGTTCTCCTTCCTTGTACAGATCATATGGCATTACTTGTCCTTCTATAAAAATCCTCTCCTTGTTATTGTTCTTTAATAGGAGTTCTTTTGACTTTTTATAATGCTCATCATTAACAATCTTCTCTGCTGCTTGTCTATTGTTAACGTAAGTATTTTCTTCATGCCACATCGCTTTGGCTGCCTTTTTATCTTTTAATCGCCATGTTGGTAACAACATTGGTATGAAAATTGTTGGTGGCGGCGTACATTTCAAAATCGTTGTCATAGTTTTCTCTTCTATGACTTTGTATGTACCTTGCATGTCTGCTGTTGTAGCCATCCCAAATGTAGCAGGGTAGTTATTCTTGGATTTCTTGATGTTCTCCCAAAAAGTGTCCTTTAATCCATTTTTCATCAAGCTTTGCGCCGTTTCAGGTTTTATTACTATTTTTGAGGTAATACACTCAATATCCACTGCTATTTGGTTCTGAGGTTCCAATAATTCATCGATTTCTTGTCTCGTAAATGCCTTGGTGCACAGTAATTTAATTAACGATTTGGTCTCATGTTCGTAGACCTAGCCAAATATTCTCTGCACTATGTTGTTTTTCCATTCTCTTCGAACCGTGATTTCTACCAATAGCCTCTCATCATCAGTATCCACCCATGACAGCTGCTGGGTTCTTGTTCGCCTCATTTTTCTAAGTTAACCTTATCGATTACTCTTTGAGTGTTGGGGGTCAGAGTGATGTTAGTAGATTGCAACAACTTTTCTTCCATTTGCATCTCTTCCTTGCTTTTGCTTACCATTTCAATGATTTCAATAGGACAATTTTTCCCTTCTTTTTGCATTGTCTCGGATTGCTTAATGATTTTGGTGTACGCGCATTGGGGATAGTTTTTCAAACATTTTCTTATTTCTCTCATATTCACTTCATGTACTCTCTTCTCTTTCACTACTTTTATTGTTTGTAGAGTTTCTGCATGCTCCCTTCTCATTAGATTGCGTGTAGTAAGCCATGGTTGACATTTGAGTGCTCATAGTTTTGTATTGGAAGTTGCACCCCACATATACTTTTTGGTTTCATCTCTTAGTATCTCAACTTCACTCGGACAAATACCTGTTTTATTATCAAGCTCTATTACAATCAGTCTTCCCAACATATGCTGTTGTGTTAATAATCTTGTGAAGTGCTTTTCGAACCTTTGTTGTACCTTCTTTGCGGGGGATAGCTGTAATATCTCAACATTTTGCAGCAGCCATTGTTTAATATTTGTGGGAATCAGTGCAACGGCTATTTCATATTTCTTTTGTCGAGCTATTTGTCGTCGCTCCTTCCTCATCATAGGCAGTACTAATTTGTCATTGTTTGTTAGTGCAATCGCTAGTATCCATATCACAGTTCTTGCTCTAATTTCCGGTGCATTGATCTCTTCGAACATTTGCGTCTTAAAATTTCGTTTGGCTTCCATTTCGTATGCCCGTCTAACTTCATATAGTATAGCTTCTGTGCTTTTGTGGTATTTCTTTGTTGGTGATCGTATGTTGATCATTGGCCATTCTTCGTGGGTTGGTTTGTCCGCTTTGATTTCTGAACATACCATTGCTATTTTCTCCAAGTGTTCGGGAGTTTGGTTTAAACTACACTTTAGGAATATGTTTCCAGTTTCTTCTAAATTTTCGGTTATTCCTAACAACTCCATCATCCTTGTCTGATAGTACATATTGATCGCGATTTTTGGTTCTACCATAATTCTTTCTGCTGGCGCCATTTCATTGATTTGCAGATCCACCTTTATGAGCTCTGATATTTTAAGTGTTCCACTGCTCAACGTAAATAGGTTATCCAATTTTATTTCCATTTCCTTTATACATTTCGGAAGTTCATCTTCTTTCTGTGTAACAACTATTATTACTCTAGTTTTATTTTTCTTGGCTATTTTTAGCGTTTCTTCTATGTTAGACTGAAGCCTCTTCAATGCTATTTCAGTATCTTTTACAAAGTATACTATCGTGAGATGCTTTTTATCCAAGTTTACTTGTTCGCATTCAGATATAATCCTTTCTCTGTTCTTTGTTAACTTCTGCACGTCTTTCATAGTAAACTGTTCATCGAACGTGATGTGTACTGTGCTCTTAAAATACGGTCTATTAAATTGCTCTTTCATCTCTCCTGTGTATGCTATTATTGTGTTGCATGTAGGACGGTTCTTTTTGTCAATCACTATTGGAATTGCATAGCTTTCATTCTCTTTGGTGGACGTGCTGCTTCTTATCAATCTCTTCGTTTCCAGCGACAAATTATCGTATGAGTTGTACCTCATTTTCTGATTTGCTATAAAATAGGGGTGAATCCTTTCTTTCCCTATTTTTGTTATTCAGCTTTCCCTTTCTTCTGATTGCAATGATTTTGTTGTGGTTGACGTTTGCTGGTATGAAAATATTCCTGAGCTCATTGTCATAGGGAGTGAACTCATTGATGGTATTTCCGATGTATCCATGTCTGAGTCATCACTTATCAGCTGCGTTTCCCAACTTTCCATAGTTATTGATGGTGTTTCCTCACTGCCCTTTAATTGGCATTGAGTACTTGTAGATGCTATTTCCTCTTTGCCCTTTAATTGACATTGAGTACTACTGGATGTTGAAGGGGAGTGTGCATAATTTGGTATTTCCAACCTCACGCCCTTTAATTGGCGATAAGTATCTTGTCAATGGCCCTCATTTACCCACCTGCCCATTATTTGACATTTAGTAGAGGGTGATTTCTCCTTAATCATCTCCATCCTCATACCCTTTATTCAGTAATCAGATTGAGGAGACCTCCTTNAATAGGTTATCCAATTTTATTTCCATTTCCTTTATGCATTTCAGAAGTTCATCTTCTTTCTGTGTAACAACTATTTTTACTCTAGTTTTATTTTTCTTGGCTATTTTTAGCGTTTCTTCTATGTTAGACTGAAGCCTCTTCAATGCTATTTTGGTATCTTTTACAAAGTATACTATCGTGAGATGTTTTTTATCCAAGTTTACTTGTTCACATTCAGATATAATCCTTTCTCTGTTCTTTGTTAACTTCTGCACGTCTTTCATAGTAAACTGTTCATCGAACGTGATGTGTACTGTGCTTTTAAAATATGATCTATTGAATTGCTCCTTCATCCCTCCTGTGTATGCTATTATTGTGTTGCATGTAGGACGGTTCTTTTTGTCAATCACTATTGGAATTGCATAGCTTTCATTCTCTTTGGTGGACGTGCTGTTTCTTATCAATCTCTTCATTTCCAGCAACAAATTATTGTATGAGTTGTACCTCATTTTCCGATTTGCTATAAAATAGGGGTGAATCCTTTCTTTCCCTATTTTTGTTAATCAGCTTTCCCTTTCTTCTGATTGCGACGATTTTGTTGTGGTTGACGTTTGCTGGTATGAAAATATTCCTGAGCTCATTGTCATAGGAAGTGAACTCATAGACGGTATTTCCAATGTATCCATGTCTGAGTCATCACTTATCAGCAGCGTTTCCCAACTTTCCATAGTTATTGATGGTGTTTCCTTACTGCCCTTTAATTGGCATTGAGTACTTGTAGATGCTATTTCCTCTTTGCCCTTTAATTGGCATTGAGTACTACTGGATGTTGAAGGGGAGTGTGCATAATTTGGTATTTCCAACCTCACGCCCTTTAATTGGTGATCACTATCTTGTTGATGGCCCTCATTTACCCGCCTGCCCCTTATTTGACATTTGGAAGAGGGTGATTTCTCCTTGATCATCTCCATCCTCATACCCTTTATTTGGTAATCAGATTGAGGAGACCTCCTTCTTATTCTTCTTCTTTTATTTGTCGGTGTCATATGCTCCGTCGTCATACCCTTTAATTGGTAATCAGACTGCGGAGCTCTTCTCCTTACTCTTTGTCTTGTGTTACTAGGCGGTGAGTTCTCCATCGTCATGCCCTTTAATTGGCAATCAGATTGCAGAGACCTAGTTTTACTGGTGGAGCTCGTCAATGTTTCCTCTGTCCTCACGTCCTTTAGTTGACAATCGGATTGCAGGGTTCTCTTCCTTCTCACTCTTCTTGATTTCATCAGTGATCATTGTGTTGTCTGTTTCATATTTCCTAAATTCAGTTACTAAATTAATATCCCATATTTCGGGGTCATATTTTGTTTTATTTCTCACTGCCCTCTGGGGCATTATTCTTCTTTCAATTTCCAGTTCCCCTTTCTCAGGTCTATATTCATCCTGGAATTCTTCTTCATGCACACTGTCCAAGTCGTCCATCTCAGCATATGTGCCATCATCAACCTGTATGATTTTAAATTCTGCATTTTTATCAATAGTCACTTGTTCTATATTTACCATTGCTCGTTTTAAGTTTTGAAAATGTAATATTCTCCCGTCATTCAGTTTATAGTTATTATTGGGTAGTGTTTGTGTGATTGTGAATGGCCCTGACCACTGTGTTTTAAGTTTTCTCACTTGATTCACGTCTTGTGTTCTCATTAGAGTGTATGCGTAAACCTTATCCCCTACCCTGTGTGGTTCACCGTATATCTTCTTGTTGAAGTTTCTTTCTTGCCTTATCGCAGATTTTTTCGTGTTGTGACACATCGCTTCATGAATTCCAGTTATTTGATCTTTAATCTTCCTTATGTAATCATTGTCTGGCTTTTCAGAGTACGTGTGGTATTGCATTGATATTGGTGTTGCCGCTTCTCTGCCATACATAGCCTTATATGGCGTCATCCCCATTGTCGAATGCACTGATGTGTTATAGAAATATTTGACTATTTCCAATATTTCTCTCCAATCTCTACCTCTGATTCTTGAGGTTAATACTCCTATCAATTTAATCATCCTCCTATTTAATCTTTCCACTGCCCCATTTGCTTGTGGGTGATATGCCATTGTCTTTTCAGTTAGTATTTCCATCAGTTTTGTCATCTCTTCAAAGAGTTTACTTTCAAACTGATACACCCCTATCTGATATTATTGTTTGCATCAGTCCGAACTTTAAAATCCATTCTTCATGATTTTGTCCACTACTACTCTTGCCGTTGTTAAATCTAGTGGTATCATCTGAGCATATTTCGTAAAATTATCAACTAAGACCAATATGTACTGATAGCCCTCATCATCTTGAGATAATTTCTCTAGATCTACATGGACAATTTCGTTGGGTGCTGTTGCCATAATTTTTTCAAGCAGCGCAGTTTGTACTGGAAAATGGCTCTTATTATTTATGAGACATGTATTGCACTTATTAATGACATCTTCTACCATTCTTCTTATACTCGTCATTATGAACTGGGCATTAAAGGTATTTTCTGTCTGTATTATGCCCAAATGTCCGTTCTCATGTATCTTTCGAACTAATTCCCTTTTATAATATTCGGGGATTGCTATTCTCAGCATTTTTCCCTCTATATACAAAAGTCCGTTTCTATTTAATTTCCACTTATATCTTTGGAAGTAACTTTTGGCTTCCTTTCCCAGCGTCCAATTGTCATTATCCATTTTGTCTCATATATCTCTCAAAATTATGTCAGTTTTCTGTTTTTCAATTATGTCTTTTTTGGATATTTCTTCCTTGATTATTATTGGCATTATTGCATTACCTTTCTTATCCGTATTAATATCAGGTAGTTCGGCATACTCGTTGTGCGACATAAACTGAAATTGTTTCTTTTCCCCATCCACTTTTTCCAAATCTCTCTGATATTCTGACAATGCTGTCCAAAAATCTGCATTTTTATGCAACGTTCCTTTCTGATGTTCTATCATAAATCTAAACTCGTTTAAGTATTCAATCCATCACGATACAATTGACGATTTATCACCTGAAAACTTTTTAAGCCACGCTAATCCACTATTATCAGTTCTCACTTTAAAGGTTTGCCCTGTTAAAAAATAACGAAATTTCTTTATACTTTCGACTAGCGCCAACATTTCCAATTTTGTTGAGCCATAGTTTTCCTCACTCTGTTTCAGTTTGCAACTAAAAAATTGTATGGGCACTTCTTTACCATCCTTTATCTGACCTAGGCACGCCCCTATTGCGACGTTGCTGGTGTTGCAGTCAAGGATAAATTCCTTGTCGTAGTTGGGTGTATTCAGTGATGGCATCCTGCTTAATTCATTTTTTATGTTATCTAATTGATCTTGTTCTCTCCATGTCCACTCGAAGATTTTATTCTTTTTAAGCAATTCTGTCATTTTGCCAGTTTTATGAGCCACATTAGGTATGAATGAACCATAATAGTTAATAAAACCCATAACTCGCTGTAAATCCTTTTTTGTTTTCAGACTACTAATGTTTTGAATCATGTCCTTTGCATTATTTTTCATCCGTATTTTGCCTTTCCGAATTTGTCTCCCCAGGAATACTACTTGCTCCTTTAGAATTTCGCATTTCTTTCCATTCACACATAGACCTGACTTATACAAGATGTTTAATGTTCTGTCCAATTTCTCAAAGTGTTCTTCAATTGTCTCACTTGCTATCAATATGTAGTCTATATATGCACTTATTCCTTTTTCCATTTGTTTATTATTCTGTTTCAGAACTTTCATTACATATCTTTGAAATGTGGCTGGGGCATTACATAATCCAAAAGCCATATACATCCACTCAAACAGCCCATATGGCGTTATAAATGCTGTTTTTTCAATATCCGTAGGCTCCATTGGCACCTGCCAGTATGCTTTACAGAGATCTATACATGTGTAATATTTATTCTTGCTGGCTTTGTATATAATGTCCTCTATCCTCGGGAGTGGATAGGCGTCTTTCTTGGTAACATTGTTAAGTTTCCGGAAGTCTATACAGAGTCTATATTTATCTCCTTGCTTTACAAAGACCATCGGCACAGCATATGGACTCTCGCTTGGCCTTATTATTTTGTTGTCAATCAATTCATTCAAAATGGTATTATAATGTTCTTTCAGGTGTTCAGGGACTCTTCTACATGGCAGTCTTATCGGCTCTTCAGTCGTAGTTACTATTTTATGTGTTTCTCCCACTGCCTTTCCCATGCTTATCTCACCATAGTTAAATATTTTCACGTGTCTTTTTAGTATCATTATTAGTTTCTTTCTTTCCTCCGCATTCAGGTGTCGATACTCTTCCTCTGTTATTTCCGGTATTTGATATTCTGCGTCTTCTTCTTCTATTATATTGATTGCTTTATTCACCATCATTTTTTTGGTCCTCACTTTTTTACCTTTTAGTTTTAAGGTATCCTTTTTTATGTTAACCACATGATTTGTTGCATTTAACATTGGTATCATTCCTTTACCTTCTTTTAATACACTGTAGAATCTTGATAACATTCATACTTGTTTGTGTTGCTTACTTTATGATCTGATATCATGACTTCATCCATTATGTGTTTCTCTGTTTCTATTTGACACATTTTCCATTTGTTTGGTGGAATTTTTATGTCTTCCTTTAATTGAAATTCTATTATTTCTGTGTCTTGCTCTTCTTCACAAGTAGTTACCACTTGTTTCTGGACTGATATGGTTTTGTTCGTGTAATAAATAATGCATTTATTATTCATTAAAAAATCATTTCCCAGTATCACCTTGTAGGGTAGTGAATTTTTCTCTGTATTAATGACAGTGAATGTTTGCAAAAACGTGGTATTAGCAATCCTCATCAGTACCTCCATTAATTTACATTTAGTAATAATGTAATGTCTGATACATTATTAATTTGATGTATTGATTGTTCTTGTTATTAACGAAGTTGTCTATTAAGGGAATCTCGCAACCAGGATGCATTAGCTTGTTATGAGTCCTTACATATAATAACCTTACATATAAATAAATACATTACAACCGTACATGTGAACAATCATGATTAGGTCATTACAAAAAGGATGAATTGATAGTCCGTCAGTCCACTAGCAATCATATGTAATAAATCCTGTACAAGATAACACACACAGATCTTGTGATTTCCTAATAGGGCTAGATGTAATAGCATAATGTAATAAATACAGTAATACGAACAACAAACGATAGGAAAGCTAATACGAGTAAAAATCCCTATCCTTATACCTAACCTAAGAGCATCTCGGGTAAGCACCGGCTATACATGATGCACCCATTAACTGGAGTCGTGAACCACTGTCTAGAATACCCGAGAGCTCGAATCTTTTTTTATTCATTCCACTTACAAAAACGTAAAGTAAATCCAGTAAATTCAATTCATCACCAAAATGATCAATTACACAATTTTTATAGTGAAAAATTAACAAACAATCAAATATTACTCTTTCCAAGGAGTCATCAGCATCACATTTAATTTCAAACTGTTGTTGAATCGGTTCTGGTAATCCTTTGCATATGTGGGAAAACAGATCATATTTGGAGTAAGTACTCTCTCTGGAACTCAACTTCAATAGTCTCTCCACTTGCCACATATAAATCTTCTCTTTTATTCATTTTTAGACTGTTTAATAACATATGATATTGACTTTTGAAACTTTCGTCATCATAATATCACTGATACTCTCTGATTAGTTTTTGTAATCTGTTTTAGTTTCTAAGTCCAATACCAAATAATGCTGATAAGCTGCTCCTCCCAAATATAAAGGGAATCATGCTGCTGCCTGCTTTTGTATCACTTTCCTTTCTTTCATACTCATTTCAAACATTTGAATCCACTTGGGAGTACTGCCTTGCATGCTGGTGTGTCACTGTCCTCTTCCTCTGACAGTATTGTCTCTTCATATATCTGCTTTATTTTGGTAGTGTTTTTGCATTTTTCTTTAACTTGCTTTGTTATATTTACAACTAATTTTTCTACAAATTCGTCTTCTGTTTGACAGTCTTTGTATATTTCAGCTTGCCCCTCCTTCATTGGTATGCTTCCAATTAATTTTTCCGTTTCCTGTATTACTGTGTTCTTTATTACTTTAACACTATTTTTCCCTTCTTCTATTGTTTCTTCATTTGTTAATGACGTTGATCGAATTTTATCTTTCAAGTCATCTATTTCAAGTTGCTTTAAGATGTTATCTTCTCTTAAGTTAACATTTTCCTCATGCATTTGAGTAATCATTCTTTGTAGGTTCTTGCTTTGCATCTTTATCTCCTTGTTTGCTTCTACCAATTTTTCGATCTGTTTTTGAAAAAAATTCCTTTGTTCTGTTAACCTTGAACTAGTGTCTTGTATGATTTCTTCAATCCATTTATCCTTTTCAGCATTTGCTAACTCTATTTCAAACATTCTTTGAGTTAAGTTTTCTATTTGTAACATTAACTCACGTCTTTCATTGTTATTGTTCTCTATTATTTTCATTAGTTCGGTTATTGAGAAATCTGCATTTTCTTTTTCTGGTTGCAAAACTATCTCTGTTGGGGAATTCTGACTTTTGGGGGATGTATTAACAATCGCTGGGGTTGTTTGGTTTTGGGGTGTTCTCTGTGTTTTGGCTTTAGCCCTTTGCTTCTTTCGTGAATTTACCATCTTCATAGTTACTAGAGGCAATTGTATAATGGTCTCCTTTACCAGTGTCATTGTACTAATGGTTACTATTGCTCGTCGTCTTTTTGTTTGTGTTACTTAATTTACAATGAGCAAGAAGAAACAACTATCTTGACTCACTCATTAGTAATACTTCTTGATCATAATGTGACCTGTTTTTGCATATTTGCAATGGTCTTCCAGAAAACATTTGTAATCAGTTTGAGATAAAATGATCAGTGACAACTCTCAAACTAAGATGAATCACCAGACAACAAGCATGCTCCCAATGCCTGTACAACCCTTCTCATATCATCAGACTAGCACACAACACTCCAAAACAAAATCAAGAGTCCTACAGATTACTCAAACAAAAAAAAGGATAAACAAATTAGGAAATGAGAAAGTCCACCCTATTTAATGGTGACAAGGGGAATAAGGTATATGTCATACAATAACTTATCACTGGAAATGAAAGAAGTAATTCACAAATACATCATACACAGAGACTAAGAAATTGAGGGATTGGTCATCTCAATTGCAATCAATAAAATATTTACCCCAAATGCAACACCATAATATTGTATCCAAATGTGATAAACAAGAAATTTAAATCATCCATATTTCTGCAGCATGTTNGCAAGTCTATGCTGATCATTTCCGAAATTGCCTCTCCACCTTTATTCATTATAAACACATTTTCCATTTTCTCTTCT
>CABFPE010001016.1:88516-110131 GCA_900660155.1 Hofstenia miamia | reverse complement strand
ACACTGTACTAAACATATTTTATTTTTAGCTGTATATTAAGTCTTAGTATTGATATTGTAAAAATTGTCATGTAAAAACTGCTAATATTGAAAGTAAATGTTACAAAGCATAACTTACTCAAAGAGGTATTTCATTCAAATTTATATTTGCTTGAACAGCTTAAAATCGCAAAATGTAGTAAATTAATTTCTTTCAAGTAGTCGAGACTGTTTTTTCAACATTATGAATTAGCTAAAAATAGTTAACGTAATGAATATTAATCGTGAAAACCAAATAAACATTGTACAAATATACAATATTTGTGTCATTAAGTGGACGATACGAAGGATCAATGTGACTGTATGATGTATACTTGCTGTATGTTCGGTCTTACTTTACTTAAGGATATTATTTCGAAGTTTAAGGGTTGTTGTAACCATTTACTCTAAAGTTAAGCAGCCGTGCAAACCACATATTTAATTACTTATTGTTCCATATTTTACGCTTGATTTTCAGTTCGAAAAAAGAACCTATTGTTAAGCTATTGACAAGTTCGTTTAGTTTTAACTTTTACGAACTTGAATAATTGTATAATTTGAAAAGAATTCGAAAAAAAATTTAGTTAAAAATTTTTTGCTGTTACAAAACACCAATATATGGGTAATTTTACAAAACACCAGTATATGTGAAATCAATGAAAAATCTCCATTTGGAAATTTTTGAAAAAAAAAATTTCAAAATGTATTAAAACCTCATATTTAGATGCCATTAAGACGATCACTAACTTTTTCTGAAAAAAATATACCTGAAGTACCATACCTGAAAATGGTGCTTGGAACATACAAAATTCACATTTCTGGTGTTTTGTAATCGCAATTTAACATTAGTATGTTACAAATCACCAATATATATGTAATTATATATATATATATATTGTGGCGTTTAATAATGCATAATTTATATATATTGGCGCTTTATAAATTTGAATCTATATATATTGGCTTTCTATTACACATTGGCGTTTAATAACATCAATAGTTAACGATATTTTTAAAACATTTTTTTTTCATTTTTCATATGTATTTCTAAAAATCAGGACTATATCCTTCAATTCATAGTGCAAAATTTACTCTACAATTTGAAGTATAGAAATGAAACAAAATCTATTTAGACATGCTGTTTTTCAAAGATTCACAACTCAATCATTAGGTGTACTTTATGTGCTCTATTTTGTGAATAACAAAATTGCCGATAAAAATAAAAAAATATATTTTGCAATAAATGGAACAGAACAAACTACAAAACAACTCATTTTCTCTTCAAGCGATGCTGTTTTTTCATAGATTTCGAACAACTAAGCTCATTTAATTTCAAATTTTCAAACTCTACTAGGTAAAAGTCTAGCAATTCTTCAATAGTTTTCTTCGACGCTGGTGCTACTCTCAGCAATTGCTTGGGAATGACCTGTTTAAGATAAGTGAATTTTACGTTTTTTTCCAAATTTTTCCTATTACTGTTGGATTTACATCAATTTCACATTTGAAGAGTTTTTTAAAAGTCTTTTTGACAAAATAATTGATATTGTGTTGAATTTCTCCAGCTTTAGTAGAAAAAACATAAATAGGCTCTTTTTGTGTTCTTTCTTATGTTTCAATATCATTTTTTCAATCCATGGGTGATAAAACTTTTTTATGCGTAAGTGAACTTTGTATTTAAACCCGGTTTTTCCAATATTGGAGTCAATTATATTGCATTCTGAGTTCTTAATTAAATTAAAGTCTTGTAAAGTTAAGCTCAAAAGGGGTAGAGGCCGAATATTCAATTCACTTTGCAATAGGAAGAAAATTATTGACATTAACTCATCATAAGAAAGACTATGGTTTTCATGCAAAAATGTTGTAATTTCTCGTCTTAATGTTGAAATTTCAGAAAATGAGGGGAGCTTCTCAAATCTTGCATTCTTCTTTAACACAGACTCACGTCCAGATGATTTTTTGAAGGGTTCCTTAACATCTTCTATTATATCAAACCAGCTGTTCTTATTAAAACGAATATTTTGTAAAAAGATATGTAATTTAGGACCTTTTTAATGCTGGTTAAGTAGTTTAGCATTGTTTCAATCATTAAATCTATTGATTTTTTACTTTATTCATAAACGCATGCATTATCTTGCTATCTTTTAACATATTAGATGTTTCAAGGAAACTAATAAGTATGGATTTAAATGTACAGTTCAATTGAGCTTTGACGGAAGAATTGTCCACTTTACCTGCGACTAACCGATCCTTAAGATGCTTAAAATAGTTTTCAACAATTTTAATTGAAATTTCGGTTTTATGTTTGTCAAAACAATTGTTTTTAATTAAGTCATTTGCGATTTCTGGAAGAAATTTTTCTGAATAATTGTACTGGTGATTCCACAGGAACGAAATTCTATTTTCAAAGTCATGTTTGAGAACCGTATAAAGCACACATTACATTCATAAACTCTTTTCGAAATTCTAGTGCGGTAAAATCCTTTGATTATAAGCATTTGTTTCTTAGAAATTGATTTGTGACTATGAGATAGGTGATCTCGCATCTTTCGGTATTTTTTCTTGCATATAATGCATTCTTGTTCAATTCCGTCCTGCTTTGCACGAGAATAAGGTTTCCGCTTTTTAGTTTTTTTCGAAGTTTTATTACATTCCTCTGATAAATTTACTTCTGAAAGTACGTCATCCATAGCATTATCGAATTCAATCATAATTCAGCCAATCTAGAAAATATACATTCTGAAATTTTGCATGTGTTAATTTTAAAAACATTTTTAATTAAATTATATTTAATAGAAAATAATTTTACATGCAAAAATATCATTTTTTAAAGTTACTTAACATTCTCATGCAATCATAACTTACTGCCATTATAAACCGCCAATATCTCTGAAAAATTATATAACACCATATTCTATGAAAACCCAGAAAATTTTTAATTTTTGATGAATATTTTTTTAATTTTTTTATCACCTTAGATATGTTACAAATGTCTATTACAATATGTTTAAAGAAAAATATATATATATACATAGTGCTGAACTGAAAATGAAGCAGTGTTCTGAAATGGTTGATTGATTGTTGACAAATAATGTTGTTATAGTTTTTAGGCTTCGTTTGAAGTCTTTCAGAGACAGCAGAGCCAGCTGCTGCTTTTTTTGGTTAATACTGTAGACACAAGAGGACATCCTTCTCTATATTTCCATCAATGCTTATCCGTCAGCACTCTTCATTGAAGTTTGCACAATAAACACTGAGTTATCAGGATGAAACATATTATATTACAAGAAGTGAAATTTTAGGGACGCAAGAGAATTTCATTAGAAATTAAAACGTTGCAAGCAAAGCCAGCTCACATTAGTTCTAATGCCTGTGATGAAAGCTGTAGAATCAATCAAGAAATATTTGATCCCATGAAAAAATTGAAGTGGCCTAATTCTTTCAGGAGTTATATATTGTTTACTGTTTTGTCTGTCTTTTGTGTGGGATACTAGCTTATGCAGTAATGGCACTTGTATACATATGTTGTGCTCATTGAGATTGTGTACGTTGCTTAACTGTGAAATGTATTTGTAGGTATTATACTTGTGTAAATTACCGTGATCCATAGCAGCACCTGAATTTTAGGTTTGTGTTTGTTTTAGTGTTGTTAATTTTTTATTATCTACTTTAAAAAGTCCTTAAAAATTTCTTGAATTTTTTTGCTATGAATCCTATTTTTAAGTTATTTCTCAAGTATTGTTCAAAGAATTCAAGAATATTTCTTACCTCTTATTGTGTTTTCAGTGAGTGATGAGCAGTTATGCAACCAAATATAAAATAGAATGCAAGTCTAAGTATTTCAATATCAAAGTGTTCATCAAAGGAATGAAACATGGCCATGTAAAGCAAGATATAGTTGCTTCCTCCATTGCAAATTTTGAACAAGTAATTCAACCTGTGGAATCAAGGCTACTCAACTGTAGCACAACATGCTAAAGGTCTTAAT
Organism: Hofstenia miamia; assembly: GCA_900660155.1. Taxonomy (NCBI): domain Eukaryota; kingdom Metazoa; phylum Xenacoelomorpha; order Acoela; family Hofsteniidae; genus Hofstenia; species Hofstenia miamia. Next base: position 106,128 of record CABFPE010001016.1, on the reverse strand, counting down.
CATTAGAAAATATTAAGTGAACAAGGCATGCTTTTCAATTGACTTGTATTAGATGTATGTAGTATTTTTTCATTTTTCAGAAATTATAAAGAAATTGTTTTTAGGGGGGGGCTAGAAGCGGCTCAATGTATGAAATGATGAAGAGACAGACAACAACTGGACACACACACACAATAATACTTGCACAAAAGTCCAAATTTTATGGACATTGAGGACAATTTTGCAAACAATGTTCCCTGATTTTGGAATAGCTACAGATTCTCAATGTCAAAATCAAAAGACAATATTCAATTCCATTCGGTATCTCAGATTTTTACTTGGAGCTAGTCTGTTAGTTGTTATTGACATACAATGCTTCGTAACGAAATATGATGAAACAACAACTGGTCAAACTAGACGCAAAGGGACATAAATGCTTGTTTTTAATGCAGTGACTTTAAGAAAACACTTCCTATTTATCTTGGTAGTGTGTCTTTGGAAAGCTCTTCTGCTGAAAAGATTCGAATCAGCTTCTGGATTTCATAAGCACAGACGCGAAAATTGAAAATTTACCAATATATTCCATCAGTATTGATGGGCCAAAATTCCAGAAAAACGTGTTTATATTATCTTGGTTCGCCATTTTTTGTCCATGACAATCAGCAGTTTACCAATAACATTAACAAAGTACTAGAAAATATGCATAAATTAGGTATATATATATATATATATATATATATATATTATATATATATACCCATATGAAATTTGTAATATAAAATCTTTTTTAATATTTTGACATTCTTGTATAATTTCATAATAAATAATAACCAACTAATGTTATTTTTTATTGTTCATGAATAACACATTGATTTTCATTTTATAAAGCATAATTTTATATTTAGGCATACTTATGATTTTCCAATGTATTAAATATACCTATTTTTCAAACTTTTGAATATAGGCATACTTATGATTTTCCAATGTATTAAATATACCTATTTTTCAAACTTTTGAATATTGAAAATGAATACTTTGATATTTGAAATTAATAATATATAATATATAACTTTAGAACTTCATATTTCAATTATATTTTACTACCAAAATTTAGATTTCAAGTTGCCATTGTGTCAGAGAGAAGACCAAGTTATTGAATTTAAAGACATCAGTAATTCATTTTTATTATAGATAATATATTTTCTAAATTTTGATTGGAAAATTCATAATTCTTATGTTGAACTAAGTCCTGTGATTTTCAAATTAATAGATAAATACTGAAGCTTAGTAGGACCATTCTCTTACAATTTTTTTCAAAAATTTGGTTTATGCATTTCTCAGTTATTCAAAAATCAAATTATATACCAACCAAGAATATGCAGACTATTTCATCTTGACTACAGAGCCTTCAGATATATAACATAAGATTCCTTTGAGTTTTTTTAATTTGCACATTTTTCGTGTGAGGGATAAAGCTTTTTGCAAATTCATAAATGCAAAAGTCGATTTTTATTAAAACTGTTTTACAGTTTATACTTTACAATGTTTATGAATAAGGATGAGAAATTTTTCCACTGTTGCTTAACAATGCAATTGAGGGGCTTACCACAATGTTTATAGTTTACATAGTAGTGTACAATGGACTATGTAACTCAATTTGGCGTCAACTGCTGAAATTATATGAACATCATATGCAATGATATTGTATGATACTATTTTAAATGGTAAACAACCAAAGAAAGATTATTGTTGTTCAATTTCAAAGCAAATGCCCATATCAACTAATGTTATTAATGCTTATTTGCATGGAATTTGACTACATATAAATATATTTATAAATATATATATTATATATATATATAAATTCGATAATATTTTTGTAGTTATTCTAAATCATCAATGCATATATACACCCTTTCAATTGACAAAGCAACTACAAATTTTCACATTTTCAAAATGAGATACTATGTAATTTGTTACTTGTTCAATAGTGAAAATTGTGGCTTTGTCTTACATATAATTTGGTTTACCAGCTAACATTCTTAGTTCTTGCAGTTCACAATTGTATATATAATGAGACCTTCGCCATAGTTTACACAGGCTAAAAAATTGATGCAGTACAAAAGAGAGTTGAAATGCTTAGCAGACAAATATTTCACTTTAATGTGTAGTACTTTCATGTATGTACTTATTGTGCTTAATGTTGGCTCAGGATTGACAAATCAACAAGCACAAATAATTAGTTGTAAGGAAGCAATATTGTCCTTAATTTCAATGCAACTATCAAGACCTATTTAATTTTGTAAAGAAAGTTGTGAGTCATTTATATGAGCAAGCATTAATACCTAATTGAAAGCATCTTTCAATTTTTTTTAAGAAAAGAAAATGAAGATATTGAGAGAACATTGGAAAGTAACTCACATTGGTTGAGATATGATAAAATACTTCAACCTTGCTACCTAAATTATTTTGTAGAACACATACATGTAAATTCTGAGGCAATATTTACTTAAATCCTCTTTCAGACATTTCAGAAAAAAATGGATTTTTTTATTGGCTGCCATTTAAATTGAAAATGTTTGTGCTATCAATGAAAAAGTTGAAAAGCTGATTTCCTCATGCAAGAAATTATTAAAAAGTTGACACTTAAAACCTAGCTTTTTTAAAACACTACTCCAGACATGCCACTGCCAACTTAATCCACTTCAGTCAATAATTAGATGTAGGGAACCTGGATAGATGTTGCATTTTGTAATACTCATAGCATCATGATATAACTCTGGATGTTCCTGAATTGTTGAATCCAGATGTATCCACCAAAATGCAACTTGAAATTGCTCTGTTTTAAGGTTTACTGTAGCTGCTACCTGGCAATTATGTCAAATCTCTATGCATTCAAATTTGATTTGAACAGTAGTCTAGAGATGAAGAATGGTCTCCAGGAGTCACTGCAGGCTTTGGAGACAATTGATGTGAACTTAGATTGTGCATTTCTCAAACATCAGTTAACATATGTTCCAGAAAAACCACTGGCATCTAAATATTCAGAATTTAACTGAGCATTATGTACTGATAAGGGCTAAAATAATCTGATACTCTTTATATTTATCATCTTCTAAAACTGTCCCATTTTAAGTTGTGATTCAGAACAGGAAATTTCCAGCTGCAATAACTGCTGTCAGATGCAAAAGAATTTTCTTGAGAAAAACATCAAAACATTTTTTTGTAATTGCAATGAAAAATAATAGATATTGCATTTAATTTATATTTTCAGCATGTATTTGCAGCATTTTTCCATATGTAGTGTGTAATATTTTGAAAAATTACATATATATTTTTCTCATGAGTATGAGCTTATGCAAATATCATAATTTAGCTAATGTTAGCTTTTCAGAATTGAAAAAAGTATACTTTCATTTAACAAAGCAGTGTACTACTTAGTGTGCATATCTAATGCTGAAGAAAGAAAGCATATGTTTATTTGCCATTCTTTTACAAATAAAAAATGATTTGCACTATTGAATAGCAAGTGTGTTTATGCAACAGGCACTGCTTATCAAATTTAACAAACAATTGTCCACTCATAGGAATTGCTGAAATGTTTTTCATTTCATAAGCCAAATTCATTTTGTTGTGATGTCTTTATGACAATAGTGGCTGAAATTCAAATAGTGAATGTTGCCATCTGCTGAATTTGTTCCTCACAAATCTGCATATCTTATTGCTATAATCACCATGTAATGTCTTCATTTGAAGGAGATTCTCTAAACTAGTGATTAAACCTTAACTTACACCTATTCTACAAAGTGACATAACTCTGTGTGTCAGATGTAACATTATGATTTTATTTTGAAACAGTTAATAGTATTACTGTTATCATATAGAATAATAAAAACATTATCACAATCAGATAACATATACATTGTGGAAATCTCTGCAAAAATGTTGATTGCATATTGAATTTGTTGCTAAGTGCATCAAAAATTATTGATTCAAACTTCAAATTCACAAATTATTTATAGACATTACAGGTGTAGAGTGGTCCATTTTGACAAAAACTAAATTATTATTGGGACAGGGCTTCCTCTATTTTCTTTTTGATTTCATTCATAAATGCAATATGCATTGATTAATGATTGAATCAAAGGTTCATCTAAATATTCAACCAATCATTTATTGCTTTTGTCTTTTACATTGTATTGTCCAATTTGGATGGCTTAGGCTAGATATTAGAACAAATTTGACACTGTCTTATGTATTCACCAATGGTAACTCATGAAAACTGCACAAGACCAAATCATTCTATGAATTCCACAATTTAGAGGAAAACTTAAAACTCAAAATGTGAGATACATAACACAATGAGCATTTGGCAATATAATTAGTTGAAATTTTGCCTAATAATTTTCGATATTTATTTATATTTCAAAATGGTTATTTATGAATGTCTTTAAATTTGAATAATTCTCAGGAATTAGACAACAGTCATTTCAAAAAACTAAAACTGTTATTGAATGACAAATCCAAGGATGTCATTGAATAAATACAGGACTAGTTCAAAGGCAAGTAATTTATGGTGAATATTTTGAAATGTTCATTTTTATATTTAGAAATATTGAGTCTATATACAAATAGCTTTTATGTTTGAAAAGAGTGAATTTTAATTGATATGATCAATGACTAAGACATTAATGCAGAAAATTTTAAACTAAAAGCTCATATACTGTTGTATTTTCCTGTTCTGTATTTTAACCTTTCTATTAATTACAGAAAATTGTGAACCTTTAGCAATTATTATTTCTTACTTAACAGAAGAAATTATCATTTCAAATATTAAGTTCAGAAACATTTGTTTCATGTGGAGACAAAAACTAGTACAATTATGTGATGGTGGAAATTAGATAAATGATGTCACTTGCAACTATATCAATTACAGATTTTTATTTGTTGCAATAAGAACATTCTCACTCTACTTATAGAATGTGGTAGCTAATTTGATTTGCTCTTGGGCATAATATGCTGGATTGCTCAAAGGTAGGTAAAGTGGTCAATATATCAATTCATTACCATAAAATGACCTGAATGAAAACTTATATATGGCTTTATGGAAATAATATAACATGCACTGACAGTGGTTTATATTACTACCTTTTACAAAGCTAACTCAATGATTTCCAACATCAGATGAGGATAACATTTTACCATGTACTACTTCATCTAAATAAATGTTATTTAGTGTTAGATATACAATAATCAACAATTTCTCTGCAGTGCTTAAATCAATGCATTACTTCAACAATTTAAGCTGTTGAACTGCAATGTCTTTTGCTATTTCATGAAATTCCAGGAGCCTGCACTAAGTATAGATTCTGAAATTTGATACAAATTATGACAAATTCTTGATAGTATATAAATATCTACATCAATTTTAAATTTCCAATAAAACAAGGATTTTATGTTTGCAAACTTGTGGGGAACTAGAGGGAAATCTAATATGTTAGTGCAAGCACCGTGTGTTTGTTAAGTAGTGCAAGAAATAAATTGAATATATATTTAGCAGTTTATTATGAAAGATACATAATACCTATATATATATATATATATATAATTTACAAATATATACAGTACTGGCCAAAAGTTTGAGAACAGTAACCTGTCTAAGGCATGTTTTATGCTATTTCCTGGAAACTTCGTAAAATTCCGGGAATTTCTTAGTTTTTTTCTTAGAATTTACAACAGATTCATTCAGCCAATCAAATTAACAGAAAAAGCACTATCATAATAGTTTAAAATATGGTCCGTGGTAGTAAGATTTCACTAACAAAGCGTGCTCAAATGCATATCTTGTACGAGGAAGGGTTACTATTATCACACTATGGCTGTTAGAATGGGCATGTCAGTATCTTTGGTTTGCAGAAGTGTTACTTGCTATCAGCAATTGCAAAATTTTTCCTCTCACAAATGATCTGGGAGACCAAAAATGACAATCCATCAGTCTGACTGTCTGATTCACTGTTACATCATCAATCAACCATTCTCTTCATCTTCTGAAGTCAAAGTAAATCTAGGTGTGGTAGTGCAGAATGTATCAACACGCACCATTAGGGGCCAATTGAATACTACCTTTGACCTTCCATTGTGCCAACTGGCAGCCAATCACCAATTGTCTTCAAAGAACATTCAAGACCAGTTGCACTTCTGCAGGCAATACCAACACTACAGCCCTGAGATGTAACATCAAGTAATGTTTAGTTACGAATCCAAGATTTGCCAGTTTTCATCATACTGGCCACACATTTGATGACCAAAAAACCACAGATTCAACACATGTTACACACAACAAACTGTCTGCTCAGCACTTTCTGTGACGATTTGGGGTGCTATAATGGTGAATGGACGTGCTGGTCTGCATTTTGTTCCTCACAATGAGACAATCACAGCCAATGCCTACCTCAAAATAATTCAGGAGAAAGTTCCCATGTGTTGCAGCTTTGGGAACACCTGTACTACAACAGGATGGTGCTCCTTGCCACAGCGCCAAAGTTGTGAAAAGGTGGATTGCATCACAAGACTTTTGGCTGCTTGAGAACTGGCCAGGAAACTACCAGACCTCAATGTCATGGAAAATTGCTGTCATCACATCAAAAACTGTCTGAGGAAGCGCCAATGCACTTCACTTGACGATCTGAAGGAGCCAATTAAAGTGGTATGTTGCACAGAGATTACTTATTATTATTGTAGAAAGCTGGTTGATTCAATGTCGAATTGCATTGCTGCATGCTTGGCCAATAATGGTGGTCATGCAAACTATTAATGAGTTTTTCTGAATTAACTATTTACTTTCTACATGATGTTATTATATTGTTTCTACATTGTGTTTTTTAGTGTAAAATACAAAAATTTCTAAATTTGGAAAGTGTTTCCAAAATTTTGGCCATTACTGTATGTATAATTCTCCAAACTGACTCTTAGATATTTATAAATAATACAGTTTTTGTCAATTTGTTAATACTAAAGGAGACATATCAATGAATGGCTATAAATCATAATTCTTCACACATTCATTTGGTAATATAAATATTTCTTTGAAGATTATTACCATTATAAAATATTTTTATTACTAAAGATAACTCCTAATAGCACTTCTAAGGATATTTAAATGATTTAATTATTGCAATGGTAAAAAATGTGTTAAGAACAGTGATAATATTAGAAGAATTTTGTAAAGCTTTAAAATTTTTGTGAGGTAAGTGAAATTCTAAAACCATACAGGTCGTCATATTAGAAAATTTTCATTGAATTTTCAATTATATATATTTCATATTTTTTGTTCAAATGTATACTAATTTGTAAAATAATTATAATTATAATACCATTAGTTTTGTCTAATTTTATACTAACAGGATAATTTTGCATTAATCAGGAAATAAAACTGAAGTTCTTAGTATTTTTTTCATTAAAATTTAGAGTAAACAAATAATGTGATAACTTAGCTCCCCTATAAGAAACCATTTGATGTAAGTGACAACGTATAAGCTATTAAGTCAAATGCTTGTATTTATGCTACAAAACATCATGCTGTTATATAAAGCAAAAAAAATCAGAGTTCAGTAATTGGATTAACCACATTTAGCTGTGATCATTGCTCTTACTTTGCAGTGCCTCAAATCAGTGATTAAAAAATTTTGTTAGCAGTAAAGTTTCATCAATCTGTTGCACAGCCTCCCATAAAGAATGAGGAAATGATTTGATATCAACACATATCAGGTAGGCATTTATTATTGACCAAATGTTTTCAGTGACACTCAAGGCAAGGAGCATTGATGGCAAATAAAAAACTGGCATCACATTGTCAAAAGAGTAGAACAGGGTAGAGTTCTGCCTTAGAGAAGATTGTACAAAGTGTTTAGACAAACTAACTTGATATATATGTTAGCAGCTGTTGATGTTTTCTTCTACATATTGCCCCTCAATACCAAAGAGACATTCTTTTGAATGTAATGATGCATGTCTACAGTTTTTGATGAAATTGATTCTCAGTTAATATTTGCTGATTTATGTTTATGGTAGATCCCTTTCTTCCATAAACTCTTTAATAATGTACTTGATATCAAAGGATGTGAGATATTGATGTTAGGAGTGTGAACAGTTTGTTTTGAGGCAGACAGTTTCTTTATAAAATCCATTAGTTTAGGTAAAGTAGAAGTTAAAGTAGACAGACTTTTATGAAAAATTACTTTTTAGAAGTTAGAAACACTGAAAATAAAATGCTAGTGTAAAAAACCTTTACAGATATTTTAGAATATAGACATTAGAGAATTTTATGAAATTTCTGTAAAAAATTATTTTGAGAGAAACTCCTGATATATTAGTTATTGGATAACCTATATATAACCTGAAAATAATCAAGTATAATACTCAAAATTCAAGAGTAAGAAATAGATAAATCATGTGTAGATTATTTTTCAATAAATTTTAAAATAATTGCATGTTGCAGATGGGGATTTTTAAGCTAAATTTAATTTTAATATCTGTTTTATATTATGATAATTCATAAAGCCATGCACTGCATTTTCATCTCAAAAATTGCAAGCAAGTGAGGATAACAACAAAATATTTGAGATTAAGTAGGTAAAATAACTATTTTAAGGAATTGTATCATTTATCTTAAATCAGGTTGGGTTCTAGAAAGTTCATAGCCATTCTTATTCATGATTATAAGTAACTGAAAGTGTATGCTCACATCTAAATAAGAACACATGTAGTAGTGCTTGAACTAAGCAAAACACTTGCAATGCTATAGATTTATCTCTGAGTGCAGACATTTGAGAGATAAATTTCTCTTCAGCAGAAAGCAGTATGTGAAAATAAGTAGTTCATTTTTTACTCATGTAGTGATACATAGAGGCATTCCTTCAAGAATAATTTTTGGACTGCTGCTATTTATCAGTATTTTTCAAAAACAGTTATATAATTCAATATTTAAAGATGTCTATATTACAAATAGACATGCAGAATGAGCTTACCAGGGCTTTAGTGCTAATTTCCCAGGTGGGGGAACGCAAGTTGAGGGAGATTTTTTTAGTCACATGTATGACCCCCTGAAATCTGATCAGTTTTTAAAGACAACTAATAATATGTTTGTAGATTGTGTATGAGGCCAGTTATGCATGAGGCATACTTTATGAGTTGGTTCTTGACTAAATATCAATCAAAATTTTAAGAATTCATGATGAAATTTCTAATGGCAAACAATTGGACCAAATAAATCAATTTTAGGGTTGCTATTTTAAAATATAAAAGAGCAAGCCAGGAATTGCGATTTTCGCGTTATTGAATCAATATATTTCAATTACAAAATCAATATCAATTTCACGATATTTCAACAAAGGCTAAAGTTTTCTGATTTCAATTAATGTTTAGATTTGAGAAACTCTAAATTTCAAATAAAGCATATTTATAATTAGCCAATTAGCAGTAACCTAAGATAATCGCGTAGCTATGTTAGTTGTTTAAGTGGCCACCTAGTGTCTAAGTAAATACCCGCAAAAAGGCAATTAAAAATACAAAACACAATGTTCATGTTCAATTCATGTAAAGAAAGCTTGCATGGTATTTCGTTTTGAGGTTGATGGAAGTCGCTTGTGGGAATGTGACTCCATTGCTGAATGATGGTTAAGGAGCCAGTTGGTTATGGAGTCATCTGCATTCCACAGTGATGCTGATAAACATTAATGAAGAAAGATTTGGTATATCCAAGCAGTTTGTTTGGAATTGTTTTCATCCTTGAAAATCCACGTTCAGACTCAGCAGATGATATTGGAATAATATTTATAATTTCTTGAAACAATGTTTGAATTTTTGTTGGAATAATGTTTGCATTTGTGTAATATTCCCTAAATGCAGGTTTCATTCCAGATGAATCCAAACCAAACCTCCCGCACAGGTTTTCTACAAAGTCTTCTCCTTCCAGTCATGAAGATGGCATGTCTGGCCAGTTGGAGCTATCCAGAATAGATAGCTCTTTCAGTACGTCCGCGTTATCTTCACATGAGAATCACTGCGACATGTTGTCCATGAGCGCTTGCAAGAATTGTTTGTGATTGAATGTACGGATGTCTTGGGAATCTCTGCAAGTCGAACATCCATTTGAAGTGTTGGTGAAATATGTTCATGGGTAAGTTGAGATGAAATAGTAAGCCTGTGATTTGTTCCAACAGTCTGGGCCAGTACATACAGTAGTAGATGTTGATTGTCCAAAGCATGACACTGATTTCTTGACAGTGGTTGTTGCACAAATTCTTCTTCAACAGATTCTTCATGTTGCTGTATGTGTACCCCCACTGGACGTCTGGGGCATAGAAGCAAAGCATAGTTTTGATTGTTTTCATGGTAGTGGCGACATATCAAACCACTACTGTTCAAAACCAAATCGTCTTATGAAATGAATTGTGGTCTAATTGCGTGGGTCATTTTTTCTCACAGTAGTGGTGGAAACGTGGAAATTCACATTTCTTTGTTCCCTTGTTCCATGTCAGTATTGCAACAAAATTGCTGGTTAATTAAAATCTGACAACACCAGACAGCCAGACCAACAAAGGTGTAAACCAAACAGCGTATATCAAATATGCAACAATGAAAGTCACACTGCGTATATTATGTCAAGTGGCCAGATTGTGCAGTACTGGACATCATACATAATACATGTAATACTAGTGCATGCAACTATATAATTTACATGTCATGCATATGCATGTAGTATAAATCCTGGTTAATGCCTGTCTATGAAAATACAAAGTTGTGTATGTTCTGCCATTTTGGTTTGTTGACTTATGTGCCCAACCACTCATTGCACATTGCATGGTATATGAGGTAGGTGTATAGACAGCGTCCCCCCGCGTCCTCTCTTTAGAAATTTTATTTTGAGGTGGAAGAACCCCTGTGTCCCCTCTCCGCTACAGCACTGGAGCTTATAATTTACAATGAAAGAGGTAATTATTTGCATAGAGTTTTGTCTTGAGATATCACCTTCAAGGTATCTGAGAACACAGATAATGTGAAAAAATTTTAAAAAATCCAATATTTGTGGGAAGAAATTGATTGAAAACCTCAAATGTTATTGCTTTGTCTGAAAAAAAGATCTGTAAATTTCAATAGGTGTTGCATGTTTAAAGAAAGTTCAAAAAATAATTTGAAATTCCTAGATATTTTACATTTGTCTTGAGTCACCTAAATTATGCTTTCATCATTTGAAATAATTAAAATTAGAAGCAAAAAATATTGACAAAGCAAATTGGTTAATATGATACACTTAAATTTCTGACTACTTCAGTAAATTTGTTGGGTTTTATTCCACTGCACATAATTACTGACATAATACAAATAAATATAAAACACTGACAACCATGCACTTATTCACAACACTTTTTGCAATTCAAGAATTTGTAAAGTTTTGCAGTGCATTTTCCGCATACTGGCTTTTTGAAAGTATCAGAACTTTCGACAGTTTTGTTTGCAAATGACATGTAGAAATGATTTCTTTTCAGAGTTGGTCTTGACTGATTCACTTTTTTGCATCTTCTCTAGCAGGAGAGGTGGAAGACTTAGAACGTGCTTTGCTTGCAACTCCTCTGCCAATTCTATAAGGAACTTTTGTCTTTCCATATGCTGAACTGTTACTTCTTGAAACAAAATATGTGCATTTATTGCTGCAAGGTCAAGAATATTGCAAAAGAATTGTATGCACAATCTTCTGGAGCCTGCTTTTACAGTGTATTTCCATGCAATTTGATCAATGTTGTCATCCCCACATTTTGCAACATTGTAGATGAAAATGGTTTCTGGAAAAGATTTTTTGTGTTCTTCAATATTCACATGTGGGTGGAGAGTGATAAGTAGCAAAACATTTTTCTCTTTCTTTCCCTGGTACACTGTAAGTGTAAAACAATCATGCTTGAAAATTTTCATGTCATACAGCTTCTCTTTTTATGGGATTCAGAAGCTCTATTCTGGCATGATTCCTTGTACTGCCAATACTAGTTCCTTGTTGTTGAAGCTTTTTTTCACGGGAAACTGAAGTAAAGAAATCATCAGTTGTGACATTTCTTCCTTTGTTAATGTACAGTTTGAGTAAGCAGATGGTCAAGTTTCATCCTTGTCTAATATGGAAATCTGTTTAGCATGTATTTTGTTTTGACATCTGTTGCCATCCAAAATTTTTTTGCCAAATCTGTAAGGTTTTTTAGCCATAAATTTCGTGAACCTGCATCTTGCTTGTGAAGGAAACAATTTTTTGGTCAACTGCAATATTTTCATTTAGTCTATAATTTGAAAAGCAATTTTTGATAAACTAGCTCCATATCACTGATATGAGTGCAAGTTTATCGTACACTAGAGGCTTAGGTCTGGTTGACTTTCTATCAAATCATAGATATTACATAATTGATTGAAATCTTTTCTAGACATGGTGTTATGAAGAAAAAGAGAACCCCATACCTCATTCCACAAATGATGTACTTTTAGTTTGGATGCTACATGTGCACCACAAGCATTCTCTTTGAGCTTTTTGAGTTCTTTTAGTGATATGGTCCAAGTGTTGTTTTGCTCAACTTATTGGCTTCAGCTTTCATGCACTGTTGAATATGGTGCAACATCCTTTCATTGATAAGAAAACTCTATGCACTGTTGGCACTTTTCTTCATTATAGTTCATCTAGCAGGAGCTGTTGTCCCTGCCACTTCTCATAGAATGTTTTGAACATATCACCTTCCAATGATGTTTTGTGGGGAATCTACTACCTTCCAGGTGATATCATTCTTTGAAGTAAATAATCCACTTTCATTGGAAGTGTTTGGACTATTTGCCTGGTGAGAGAACTCAAATATTGATGCAGACAGGTCTGCTGGTTTGCTATGTCCCAATCAGAAACTGATTCTTCAGAATCACTCTCTGACCTTAAGCTTTTGGCTAGTTATTCATAATCTTCATCATAGCTGATTGCATTGCACTCTTCATCTGCTTCTCCTTCAGATTCATTTTCATTCAAGTTCTGAAGTTGACAGGTGCTTTGAATGTGTCATTGCTTGAATGAAATGATCTCATAGACTGTGATTTTTTTGAATGAGAATAAGATCAACAAAATACTGATTAGAAATATTGAATTTTGATTAATTAGATTAATTTTGATGTTGAGCTAATTGAGTGGTGTTTAGTAGTGGTCTGGATCCATCATAGAGAATAATTCAAGGGTCCCTGTGCCAGACCATGAAAGTGCACATAAGTTAGGTATAGGGGGTTTTCTCTTGATTAGCTGACTAGTGATCACTTAATACATGTATCAAAATAATTAACTGCAAACAAATGGTTGGATGACCAAAACTTAGGAAATATATTAATACTATTTTTGATCCTAATTAATGACCAATAAATGACTGATAAAGTGACCATACATGTATTAAATTATAAATTTAAGTTAGGAAGCTGCTCAAAAGCAATATATTTTGAGATGCCAATATATTTTGGTAATGGCTACATGTAATATTAAATGAGCAGCTAGTAACAAGTTAGGTTGTGAACAAATAGAACTCTTTAACAAAATAGAGTGTAAGTCGAATTGTGTCATGTCTTGAGTATGCACTGAGCTAGGATAAGGTACACAAAATAATTTTATCAATGAGCTGAGGTGTGGAACTCAATCAAATGGAACATCAAAGGAGTTGGTGAAACTGGATGTGGAGATCAGCTTTGGGCAGAGGCCCACTGTTGATCATTGGAGAAACTGCCACATGGCTTCGTCACCTAAATAGTGCACAGTTAAACCTAGTTACATTATGTTAATAGAAACAAAAGCCATCTAATTAGGTGAATCCCTACCCACAAAACTACAATTAATGCTATGCAGTAGCAGGAGATAAATAGTAAGGATGCCTGGTAGAGGATGTTACATGGCGACTGTGACAGCCAAGAACAGCAATTCTTAAAAAGAAACATTCAGTGGAGCTACCCCATACAACAGCAAGGGCTACAAGTGAAAGTGAAAGTAGGCAACAGACAGCTACATGGAAAATCAACTAGTTAATAGAGAGAATTACCTGAAACCAAACTGAAGGACTTTAACAGGATCATGGAATTGTGATCAAAAATGGAAGACCACTACAAACCAAAGAGAAAAAATGATAAAAGGTAAGAAAGGCAGCGCAAAGAAAATTGCAATCAAGGCAGTAACCCCTAGAACAATTTGATAATCACCATACTTCAGTGAGAACTCAGCCACTGACATGAAATTGCAATCCCTCAATTCACCCCCAGAGATGAATCCCCCAGAGACAAACCCACCAGACATAATCAATGTGCTGCGGAAGAACCAGGAAAATGAAGCACTCCTAAAACATGAAATAGAACAACTAACCAATAAATTCGAAGAGATGGAATGACAAAACAAAACCATATTGAGTGAAATTAGATTAAATATGTAGATGTGGCTAGATGAACAAAGCGAATTATTTCAAAATGAGATCAAAATCCTCACCCGCCAATTATCAGAGTCCAAAAAATGGTTCTTAGAACAAAACCAACAATGGCAGAAAAGAAATCAAGAACTGGAAAAAACAAATAGGCAGCTAATCAAGGACAACAGTCTACAAGCAGGAGAATTGGAGCAACTGAAAGACAAATTAAGACTAATACAGTTGATGGAAGAAGAAAACAGGAACCCATGAAATAGAATTCCATTCAAGAAAAGAAAGCAAGTTGCAAGCACCACACATACTGGCTCCCAAAGAAGTGATATGCAAGGAATCTGATGAGGATTGGGACATAGAGAAACAAAAAATCATTAACAAAATCACAAAAGCAGTGACCATACAACTGCAGGAGGAAGATACAGTGAAAAACCACAGGAAACCCGAATATGAAAATTCAATTCTACCACAATTGACAACTAGTGATATGATACCTTGTAAGGCAACTCTTCCCAAATTTAATGAAAGCGTAGACGGCTATAATCTAACATTTGCTGATGGCTACAAATGTTTGAATTAACAATGGTGGAGCTCAAAGTGAGCCAACAGGCAGCAGCAGAAAGACTCCCACTATACTTAATAGGTGCAGCCTCCCAACACTCCCTGCTCTTAGACGCAGAAACAAAGAGAAATTACCAATTACCAAATCATTCTAAATTTGACGAAAATGAGAAAAACTGATGACATTCAAAATTACATGCAACAAGTTGAATGACTACTAATACTTAGTTTGAGAGAAAATAGATATTCTAAATACGATTTGTTCTCACATATTTGTAAAGGGATACCTGAAAGCATTAGAACACAGTTCTAGATTAAATGTGATGTAGGCAACAAGCTGGAAAGAATGATTAGAAATGCAGTCAATATACAAGCAACCATTGAAAACAACGTCAGAATATATGAAAAGGCTGCATGGCACAGAGAAGGATCAAGATGGAGGAACATCCTCAAACCATGCATCCCAAATAAAACTTACACCAAAAGAAACCAGAAAAATTATAAAAGTAAAAGGAAAAGATGGAAAGACTAGAAAGGTAAAAGAGAAAGACGTCAAGTGTTATGGTTGTGGACAGAAAGGCCAAAAAAACCAGACTGCCCAAAGCAGATAAACGTAATTGGGGATGAAGAAGCTTATTATGACGAGGAAGATGTACTGCAAACAGCAGACGAAATGGACGAAATATTGCCAACTGACAAGGAGTCAGAAAACTAGTTAGAGCATCAACTCATAACAACTGTGCATTGATAATGATCCTGACAAATCTTGACACAATAAATACGATAATGATATCAATTAATGGAGTAATGACTAAAGCAACAATCAACACTGGAGCAGCAACATTGATAATCACTGATGAATGCACTACAAAGCTAGGATTTAAACAAGAAGACTTGAACAGCTGCAACAAGAGACTAATTAATGCATCAGGAGAATATATCCATACAAAAGGAATGATAACCACAGTACAGATGAGAATTGCGAGCACAACATTTGAACAATCTTTAGGGGTGGTGGACACACACAACAAACTGTTGCCATATGAAGTCATCTTAGGTGACAATTTTCTTACAAAAAATGGATGTGTCATTAACTATGCCAACAGAACTATAAAGGTAAGAGAGGAAGAAATGGAGATCAAAGAAGAACAAGGGAAGCAGAAAACAATCACATTTCAACTGCAGGAAGATATCCACCTACAGCCACACCAATGGAAGATGCACACAATTGAAACCAAGGACGCAGTAACAGCCAACATAATGCTATATCACAATAAAGGCATCAACACCAAAAGAGTATCAATGCCATCTAGCATCTGCACAATTAAGCACAGAAAGGGAAGAATACTGATCTTTAATGCTATGAATCAGAATGTTAACCTAAAGAGATCTCAAGTAAGAATATATGGAAAGTACATCAAGTCAAACATCAGACTCATCTGGAAGGCAATGGGAGACAATGATAGAGCAAGTAATTTGCATGGTCGACTCAATAACTTGCAAAAGAAAATGGATAGTACTCCACATGGCCAACTCAAAGGCGAGTGGACAAACACCATCAAAGTCGCAAGTACTCCCAAAGGCCAACTCAAGGGCATTGGGACGAAAATAGAAGAGGAAGACACATACGGAACACCTGAAATAAATAACAAAGACTACCTACACTTAGAAGAACAGGAGATCATGCAACTAAGGGAATTGCTAGAAAAACATAATTGTATATTCAACTACAGAGAGATAAGCATGGGGCAGGCAGTGGGTGAGAAATACAGAATAGTCACAACAATGGACAAACCAATCAAGCTGCCAGTAAGAAGGGTACCCAAACAGAGGAAAGATCAATACAATTGCATACTGGAAGAACTAGTTGACAACAAAATTATCCGTGAAAGTGAGAGCCCATTTGCAGCACCAACCATATTTGTAAAGCAGGGAGATAAGTATCACCTATGCATAGATTTTCGCAAATTAAATGAAGTGACAAAAAAGGATTCATATCTTCTACCACGGATAGAGGACAAGCTCTATGAAGCCAGTAAGCATAAATATTTTACAACACTAGACCTACTTGCAAGTAAAGATGGAAGAGGACAATATTGAGAAGACAGCATTCATAACTCCCTATGGGCTATATGAATGGATATATATGGCGTTCAGAGTCTATAATGCACCAGCAACCCTCCAGAGGATATTATGAAAGTGTTAATGAATAAGACACATAGAATGGAGGAAGGGGTTTATGCCTGTATAGATGACATCATAATAACTAGTGACACAATCCAAGAACACCTGGAAAAATTAGAGATAAAGCTAACAATTTTGGAAAATGCGACATTCTCAAAGAGAAAATAGTATTTCTCAGAAGAATTTTAGAGAAAGGTAGTGTAACATCCTCCACCTGGCCCTTATCATATAGTGGGTTGCCATTAACAACTATCACTTGATAAATGGCAGGTGAGGATTTACTGAGTTAGTAAACTGCCAGATGTTCCCTTTTATTTAACTAGTTAGGCTAACTGAGTACTAATCATCATTGTTTGGGTGACAAAGCCGTGTGACGTCTCTTCCTTAATCATCTGTGGGCTACTGCCTGAAGCCAATCTCCACACCACA
>CABFPE010001016.1:37877-56623 GCA_900660155.1 Hofstenia miamia | reverse complement strand
AATAAAGAGAGGGTGTTTATCGAAGGCGCTGTAACCCCATATGATCTATACAGTGAAGGCGAGCCGATACACAAACAAATTGGAAAAGTTCGAAAAGAGATTGAGAAGAGAAACACGAAGACAGTAATTCTCTTTTCTGGAATTAATGATATAGTCTGGGGAGAACTATGGAGTTCTGAATACCGGTATTATGATGTGATGCGTAGAGTAGAGATTATAACGATGATACGTTTGGGAAAAAACGATCCAGAACAGATAACGCGAGAAGAAATCCGAAACAATATCAGTGTGTTCTACGATGAGGCATCGATTTCGAAATCCCTAAGGTCGACTTATGAATTTTTCTACCCAGAGACAACAGTACGTCCAGAATTATCGCATACGAGCAGGGTAGATGCTATGATGACATTAATGATAGCAATTAAAGGCTTGAAGTTATATGAGAAGTTCTATGAAGAATTTAATGGTAAACTCAACGAATTGAGAAGTATGTGTACAATATCAAATAAATTGAGGAACCCAATGTTCTTAAGACACAAGAAACTGGTCACAACGGAGAAAGAAGTGGTGTTAAAATTAACCAAGAATGAAAAATTCGAGAAGACGGAATGGGAGATGCAAGACGCTAATGACATGATTAAACAAGCGGTCGAGATGATCCATGGTGAAAGAGTCGTAATTCTTAATTAGCTGTGCTGGAGGGGGAGTGTAACATAATCGTAATCTGAGCATATGTGGGAAAAGAAGAAGAAACCAAGACTAAATATTAAAATAAAATATTAATTGTAAAACATATGCATAAGATTAATTAGTTATTTTTGTAAATTTATAGTGCAGTAATTTTGATATTAATTAATTGATTTGGCAAAACGGCACTAGACTAGATCGCTACTGCTAATTAAGGCAGAACTGCGTCATCGGCAGACGAATAGAAATTTCAAACATTCGGAATTGTAAACAACTGAAATCAGCAGGTACTGGTTAAATATTTGATTGTTGTTAATTCTTTTGCTATAAAAATTGTGTAGTCAATCATTTTGTTGATGAATCTAATTTATTGGATTTACTTTACTTCTTTTGTATCAGGTTATTTTAATTAATACAATGGAAAGCTAAACGTTCGAGCTCTCGGGTATTCTAGACGGTGGTTCACGGATCCAGTTAACGGGTGAAGTGTATAGCTGGTGCTTACCTGAGAGGCTCTTAGGTTAGGTGTAGGAATAGGGGCTTTTACTCGTATTAGCTTTCCTATCGTTCGTTGTTCATGTTACAAGTNAGATGGAGAATGGAGTCTGGCACCTACCGTACTATCAGAGGAGGGAACAATTGTTACAGCAACTCCTAAATTAAGACAATAATTAATAGTATGAAGGTTGGCGAGATTCTACAGCAGCTAGGTTGTGAAGTAACATATATACACATTACAAATTGAGTTTAATTCAGTTGCAAACAGCATTGAGAGCTGTACTGAGTTAGGATAGGGAACACATAAGAACATTGTTGGGCTGAGACTTGGAATGACTCCATCAATGATGAAGGCACATGTGGATTGATTCAGAGATCAGAGTCAGCCAGAGGCCATAGCCAGATCACGGAGTAGAACTGTGATGGTGGTATACCTAAACAGTATCAAGTAAAGGTTAACAAAACATATCTTATATCAGAGTAAAGAGTTAACATAAGTACATCCCTACCTGCATATAATTAGGAACAATAATTTAAAAGAATGATTTAATCTCTGTTAATGCTTGGTAGCAGATGCAACAGGGTGACTTTGACAGTTAAAGAACAAGAAGAAAAGAAGAATCATATCAATATCTGAACTCAGAACTTAGAATCAACGTGTAATTAGAGCAACCAAAGTAACAGAACACATGCAGGAAAGCAGATACAGCACACAGTCAGCTACAAGATAACAACTACTACTATATCTAATGTAAGGCAGGTGCAAAGACAAAGAGTCACACCAATTTGCTAGCCACTACTATTTGTACTTCAAGATGACAAATACACAAGAAAGGAAAGGCAGTGCCAAAAAAGGAACAAACAAAATAACCCCCTAAAGAGAACATGGTCAGAGACAGATGTATCCCCCACAGAATTGGAAACCCTACATATGTCCCCAGAAATGGGATCCAGTGAAGTTCTGAACATCTTACAACAGATGAATGAAACAGAAACCATACTGAGATCCGAGATACAACTACTGGTAGAAAGAATGTCAAAATTGGGGCATGAAAACGAGAATGCACTAAGTGAACTGAAAATTGAAATGGACAATCGCCTGTATAACCAAAGCAAACATTTCCAAAGAGACATTTAAGGCATTAGCAAACCAGTTAGCACAGCTGAACAAACCTTTCCAGGAACAGAACCAGAAATGGGAAACATATGTCAACAATTGGAGGATGCAAATAGGCAATTAATCCTAGACAATGCCATCCAAGCCCAAGAAATAGAACAACTTAAAGACAAACTCAGATAGACAGAACTGGACAGAGATAAAAATCATGAAAATCAGAAATGAGAAATAGAAGATCTGAGACAGAAATTAAACATGTTATGAGAAAACAAAGAAGAAAACCCAAAGGCAACAACAATGCATGAAATGATAATCAAACAAATGGAAGCTTACAAGCACCACCCACGAACTTTAAAAAACATTTCAGAGAAATGGAGGAAGAAGAGGAAGAGAAAATAAAAATCATCAATGAAATAACAAGAGCAGTGACAAATCAACTCACAACTTGTGAACAAATGAATAGACAAAGGAAACCCATTTATGAAAATTTGATGCTGCCAGAACACAGCCACAATGACACAATACCATGCAAGGCAACTCTGCCAAAATTGAATGGAAAGATGGACAGTTATAATCTGACATTTCTAGAATGTTCGAGATCATGATGGATGAGAGGGCAGCAGCTGCAAGGTTTCCACTATATCTAACAGGGGCGGATTCCCAACATTACTTGCTTTTGGATGTAGATACAAAATGAGACTATAAACTACTAATTTGAGATTTTGTAGATTACTATGAAAATCAGAGTTTTAAAAATCAATATCAAATCATATTAAACTCAACAAAGATGGGAAAGACAGATGACATCTGAAACTACATCCAGCAAGTAGAATGACTAGTGACACTTAGCTCAAAGGGAAATAAATACTCAAAGTACGACCTTTTCTCCCACAATTGTAAAGGAATGTCAGAGAATATCTGAATGCAATTTGAAATCAAGTGTGATGTAGATGACAAGTTAGAGAAGATGATCAGGAAAGCTGTAGACATACAGGCAACAATAGAGAACAATGCTTGCATCTACGAGAAAGCAGTATGGAAGAAGGAGAAGCCAATGGAATGGCGGAATAGCTACAAACCACAAACAGGGAACACCAAAGTGTATAAGGAAAAGAAGGGAGAGAAATTCATTAACATAAAAAACAAAGACAGGAAGTCGAAGAAGGTGAGAGAAAGAGATATAAAGTGCTATGGTTGTGGACAAAAGGGACACAGAAAAGATGAATGTAGACAACAAATTAACATGATTGGGGAGGAGCAAGCATATTATGAAGAGGAAGACATAATCAAATCCCAATCTGAATTGGTAGAGGATCCCCAAACAGAGGAAGAATCAGAAAACTAGTCAGAGTGCTGACTCTAAAAAATTGAGCACCCATAATGATTATGATGAACCTGGACAATATCAATATGACAATGATAATGATAAACAGAATATTACCAAGGCAACAATCAATATGGGAGCAGCAACATCAATAATAACAGACAAGTGCGTGACAAATCTGAGATTCAAAAGGGAAGACTTAGAATGATTGAGCAAAAGATTAATCAATGCATCTGGAGAGTACATAGAAGCAAATGCAAGCTCGAGGCAGTACAAATCAGAATTGCAAAAATAACCTTCAAGCAAACACTAGTAGTAATAGACACTCATAACAATTTACTGCATTATGAGGTGATACTAGGGGATGATTTCCTGACGAAGAATGGATGTGTAATAAACTATGCTGACAGAATGATCAAAGAGGAAATTGAAATTGAAGAGCAAGAAGGAAAGCTATCAACAATAATATTTAAACTGGAGGAAGATATAAAATTGCAGCTGCATCAATGGAGTTAAAACAGAATAGATGATAACAGCAGATATAATGATCTATGACAACAAAGGAATAAATTCTAAAAGAGTATCAATGCCATCAAGCATGTGTGAAATAAAGAATGGAAAAGGGAAAGTGCCAATACTAAATGCAACAAATCACAATATCAACATGAAGATAATGAATGTATGTATATTCAGAAAATATGTCAAATCTAGCATCAAAGCTATCTGGAGAGCAATGGAGGACATCAATGAGCAGAGTAGTTTATATGGTCGACTTGAGGATTTACAAACGAAAACAGGAGGTACTCCACACTGCTGACTTGAGGGTGAATTGACGCAAACCATTAATATAGTGAGTACTCCCTACAGCTGACTCAAGGGCAGGGGGACAAAATCAGAAGAAGAAGATCAGTACGAGATACCCAAGATGATAGAGGAAGAATACAAACATTTGATCAAAACACAATTACAACAACTTCAAGAGGTGCTAGAGAGACACAAATGGATATTCAATTATGGAGAAATAAGTGTGGGACAAGTGATAGGCAAAACACACAAGATTATTATGACAACAAACAAGCTGATAAAGCTGCCAGCAAGGCAATTACCAGAAGAAATGAAGGACAAATATAACAGGATACTTAATGAATTAATCAACAACAAGATAATATGACCCAGCAAAAGTCCATATGCTGCACTAACAATATTCGTGAAGCAATGAGACAAAAATATATTATGTGTAGACTTCTGGAAGCTGAATGAGGTAATGAAAAAGGATTCATACCTGCTGCCCAGGATAGAAGGGATGCTATATGAGGCAAGTAAACACAAGTACTTTAAGTCAATAGATCTATGCAAGGCATATTCACAGGGGAGAATGGAAGAAGACAGCATTTATAACCCAATACGGATTGTATGAATAGATATAAATGGCATTTGGCCTATGTAATGCACCAGCAAAATTTCAAAGATATATAACAAAAGTGCTGAAAAATAAGAAACCCAAGATGGAGGATGGAGTAAATGCACACATCAATGATATCATTGTGACTAGTGACACAATCAAGGAACACCTGGAAAAACTGGAATGAACACTAGCAATCCTGCAAAAGCAGGCCTGAGAATTAACAGTGACAAATGCGACATAGTCAAGGAAAAGATCATATTTCTAGGACAAGTAATCAAAAAAGGGCGATATTAATGAAGGACAATGCAAGAGACATGATCAGAAGAATAGAGAAACCAAACAACGAGAAAGATATCCAAAGAATAATGGGTTTCTTCAATTATTATCACAGGGAAAACTGCCAAGATGAAGTGGCTGATGAGGAAATCAGTACCCTTTATATGGACGTGGCAAGAGCAGGAGGAGTTGGATAAGATAAAGGAAGAACTATCAAAGTTGCCATCATTAAACACGCCCAATTACAATGAAACATTTATACTAGACTGTGATGCCAGCAAGGTAGCAATTGGAGCAATGCTGGGACAATTGAAGAATGGCAGGAATTTACCCATACAGTTCTTTAGACGTAAATTGAAACTAAGCAAAGAGAACTACTGATCAACAAAGTTAGAGATGCAAGTACTGATCATGAGCATGAAGAAATTTAGGCACTTCTTAATAGGCCAGCAGTTCAGAGTCTGTACAGACAACAGTGGATTGGCATGGCTCAAGAAGGTTTCAGGGAACAAATCAGGGATGGTGTTGAGATGGATTGAATACCTAAACAAGTTCACTTTCATGATCAAACATTGAGGAGGAACACTGCATATTAACACCAACTTCTGTACCATGCTTCCTGAATACCAGAGAGATGCAAACAAAGAAGACAGAGAGAAGAAACAATTTTAATTTTTACCACACACAGAGTACANGGACAAATCAGGGATAGTGTCAAGATGGATTGAATACCTAAACGAGTTCACTTTCATGATCAAACATTGAAGAGGACCACACTTCCCAAATACCAGAGAGGTGCAACCAAAGAAGACGGAGAAAAAAAACAATTTCAATTTCTACCACACACAGAGTATGAGGGGCTGCCAGAGATGAATGTTGATAAAAAGGGACAAGCAGTGCTACCAATCGCAATAAAGGAAGAGATATCAGAGTCAGAGATCATAGAAAAACAGAGAGACAATGTGATGCTAAGCAAAATTATAAAGAAGTTACAAGAACCAAGTTTAAAATTATCCAAGGTAACCATGAGCTACTATGAGAGGTACAGATGGAAGAAAAACAAGAATGGACTCCTATATGTGGAAGGACAAAACAACAGAATTGAAATACCAGAATACTATAAATGTGAATTAGTAAGGAAAATTCATTAGAAGGGCCACCTAGGCATAATGCAGATGGAGAGTATGTTCAATGCAAGGTTCTTCAAAATGGCAATAAGGAAAGTGACAGAAGATAAAATTAATAAATTCTCAAAATGTCTCCTTTATAATAAACAACATTTTCCAACACAGAGAGCACCACTAGAAAAGATCATAGTGACACAACCCAATGAGATCGTACATATAGATCTAGAAATGTTGTCAAAAGATTAGGAAGGATACCAATACCTACTAGTAATGGTGGACAATTTCACCAAGTACGCGAAGTTAATCCTGATGAAAAACACAATGGCTGAAACAACTGCTGATATAGTAATGAAAGAATGGATCCTAAAGTTCGGGCCAATGGAGATGATAATCACCAATAAGTGGCCACAATTTGAAAGCAATCTATTTCAACAAATTACATGTTTACTAGAAGTAATGATTGAAAGAACAACAGCGCACCATCCATAAGCAAATGGTGCAGTGGAGAGATTGAATATGACGTTGATAAAGTTGATAAGAGTCACAACTTCAAGGATGGGGTTTGCAAATGGAGAGAAGTAATTGAAATGATTGAGTACTTTTACAATATGTCCGTGCATTTGACAACTGGGATAACACCATTCAAGGCCATGTTTGGAAGAGAGGAGGTGACGCCACTATCAATGCAAGATTTTGCCTACAGCAGAAAGATGGACAACCAATATGTTGATCAACTGAGAAATTGAATGACAGCAATACAGGAGACGATGTGCCCTAATATGAAGAAATCTGCCGTGAGACAACAGCAAAACTACAATAAAAAAATTTTTGGTCACACACATAAGATAGGCAACACAGTTTATGCATTCACACCAATTAAAATTAACAGACACAAACCAGGTCTGAAAATTAAAAACTATTTGGTCAGGTCCATATAAAATAACATAAGTATTACGAAATAATGAGTACATTTTAAATAATGATAGATTATTGCATTTTCAGAACTTAGAGCAAGCAACAGCAGATATTGAAGAATTGATAATAGATGAAAATGCTGAGTTTAAAATAAGTCACATCAATGGTAATGAGATTGTATATGACATTAGCAAATTAGATAGTTTGCCAGAGGAAGGGTGTGATGAAGAATTTGAAGCAAATATCACAATGAAAATGTACCAAAAAGAGTGCTGCTGAGGCGTGCAGCAAGAGATAAACATATATATGACCCAGAAATATGGGATATAAACTTACTCTCTGAATTTAGGAAAATCGAAAAAGATGCAATAGCCATTGAGGAAGAGAGTGCCCTGAAATCAAAGACCCAAGGAGATAACAACATCAAACCCGTGGAGGAGAATACGAAGGAAATCTCGAACTGGACGTCCAATGGAAGACAGAAGGGATGAGAATCAACTGATGACTAATCAAAGGCGCAGAGTGAGAAGGCGTCTGAGTAGTCGCCAATGCCAATTTGAGGGCAGGGAGACAAAAAGACATAATGCCTCTCCCACTGGAGATCTGCACCACCAATTCGAGAGCAAGCAGAAAACCAGTGAACACCCCAGAGATCTGCGCTGCCGATTTGAGGACATGCAGAGAACTGGTGAGAAGCATCTCAACTTTCCCTACAGTCCACCTTCCTGATCTGAGGGCAGTGAGACTATTGGAGTTCCAGAGAAAGGTGAAAGTGATTCAAGGCTGATGTATTGATGGAACCCACAGCTGGTCAATTCCTGAAAGCATCAAATGTGAGCCAATTTGAGGGCTAATCAGTGGAAACCATCAGCATGGACTCACTGGATGGTGAGCCAAGCACCAGTAAACCAATTTGGATTACGCAGCTACACGCCCCTCCAAAAGCACATCAGAGGGAACAGTATGATCAAAAGAAAGAGAGAAAAGGATGTTGAAAATAGATGGGGAAACCCTGCACCCCTACTTCATGGAAACATTAAAAATGAGAAATAATGCATATCAAAAGCTGTCACCAGAAACAATAAGTCATATATGAAAAATAGTGAAAACAGAGGGCAGCAACTTACCCATAGTATTAGATGCACAGAAAAGAACAATGGTCAATATGATAATAAGCTATCAAAGAGAATTAGATGAGATGGTAGAAAGGCCATACATGCGCAGCACAGTTCATGTCATATTTGACAAAAACTTCACATTGGAAACAGTCCAAGGAATTATGGCATACATTGAAATAATCGCACAAATACTGGAGATTAACATCAAAAAAGACAACTTAACAAATATCCAAATTTTAAAAGACAAAGAATACAACAACAATATAGAAAAACAGTTAGACCAAACGCTGATGATGGCAAGAGTGCAGGACATAAGAATAGTGATTATCAGGAGAACCACACTTGAAAACTACCACCATTCCTGGGTGAGTTACAAATACAAGTAGAAAACGTGTTCTTATGGGAAAAAATAACAATGGAGACAAAAGTTGCAGAGTTGATATGCCTAGATTTGCAAATCGATTACTGGGTAGCCTATTGCAGATAGATGGTAGATCTGTGTATAGTGATCAATTTATATAAACAAATAAAAATGATAGAGATGACAACAGATGCAGAGGGCATAGAGAAAGCAAATACACTATTCATGAAGTGTTGCCTCACACAAAGGCAAGAACATATGAAGAAGATACAGGAGATATGGAAGCAAATGAAGCTACAAAAGAAAATGAAGGAAGAATGGCCAGAAATAGATATTGAGGCCCCATTGAAAAAATATCCCAAGACAGTTGAGGTAGCACTCACAGAGATCCATAGAGCGTTAAAGCTGAACTCAACAAAAGACTTTAAAAACATAATATTTGAAGAGAAAAACGCCCTGGCATGGTTGTTAGCAAAATTCATGACACAGGAGCAGGAACTAAGGCTACCAATCTCGAGATCAAGTCGACATAAACTAACAAAGGCAGAGAAATATGAGATTGCACTGTCCCTGGTAAGCACACAAAAGAAAAACTGGTTGTTTAAAGGAAGTGTAGAGAAGTTGATATCTCCTGACAGAATCAGAAAGCTGATGCAGGAAATCGAGAAGTTTATCAGCAGACTAATTGTCAACAAAAGTCCATTGGGAAGAATGTCGACTGTGGACATAGATAACTTAATGAGAATTGTGCCAGAAGAGTTAACAATATTCAATGAACCAGTGAGGAAGTATGTGTGGGGTGCCACCTCTGAAACGTGACTAAGACAGGTCAAGACCAGACCATGGCTAATGACAAAAAAAATTATAAAAAGAAAGATAGTGGACACCAAAGAGATCGCAAACATGATGAAGAGTAAATATACAACAAAAGTTAGAACAAGACATGAAAAGATAAAAAAAGAAATCCCTCACTGCACATTCATTAAGATAATAAAAAGTGCAGAGATGATGTGAAGAGGAGGAATAACCAAACCTGTTGAAGTCTGTGAAATGACAACCAAAACACAAAAGGAGATTCTAGAGGAAGAAGAACTATTAACATCAATGCAATTGATATTATCCCCAAAGACACAACAACAGATCAACAGGATAAATATAGAGAAATAGGGAACCTCCACACCATACAATGGAATGGATCAACACAGACGACAAAAGATTCCTGGTCAAAATATAAATAACTAATGAAAAGAAGGAAATTCATTCCAGAAACTATCAGTATGTAAAAGAAGAACAGACAGGCGCATCTATGAAATTGATGTTCACAGAAGCATTTATGAAAGTGGAACTCAAAGAAATGTTAAAACCATGCAATCAGCTGGCTGTGGATGTAGAATGCATTACATCAAAGCTGGAAGTGAATGAGAAAATTCAGATGAAAATGAGCAGAAGGTGGTCTAACAAAATTTTCTGGGAGACATTAAAAGAGAGTAAAATGAACTACCCAGCCACAATTGGACTGGCAACAGCTCCAACAATTTCAAAAGATTACAAAGAAATCAAGCAACAAATAAAAACGAAAATCCTGATCTGTACTCCACCACAGACAGTTTCAATCCCGATGGTGATCCCAATGTGGAGGATACCTGAGAATGTAAAAATCGCAAAAACCTTTCTACACAAATACAAAACTTATGTGAATACAAAAGAGGGAGCAAAAGCAATAATTGAGAGAGATGATTATAAGAAGACGAAGGAAATACTGATCAATAACAATAACAAGGAAAGGGTATATGTTGAGGGAGTGATAACTCCTTATCAACTATACACCCAAGGAAAACTGATACATGAACAATTAAAAGAACTGTGAGATGAAATAGATAAAAGAACAACAAAGGCAATTATGCTGTTTTTGGGAGTGAACAATGTAGTATGCTTGGATTTATTGGATAAAAAATACCAATTTTATGATGTCACAAAATGAGTAGAAATAGTGACAATGATGAGGTTAAATAAGAATGATCCAACAAAAATAACAGAAGAACAGGTGAGGGAGAACAAGCTTCTTCTATAAGGATGTGGCAAGAACAAGGAGCCTCAGGAGAGTTTTTACATTCTTCTATCCAAACACAACAATACGTGAAGAGATTGTGCACATGAGTAGAGCAGACACACAAATGACATTAATGATAGCAATAAAAGGCATCCATCTATATAGAAAGTTCTATGAGATTTTCTCAGCAAAAATGAATGAATTTAGAGAGATCACACTGATATCAGAAAATATTAAGGAGGCAAAATTCCTATGATACCACAGCATGGTGACCACAGAGAGAGAGAGGCTGTACTGAAAGTAACTAAACAACCTGAATTTGCAACGAATAGCTGGAGCAATCCCCAAGTGGAAATTATAATTAAAAAAGCTGATGAATTGGTCCATGGAGAATGAGCTGTACTAAAAATAATGCAAGCTGAGGAGGGTGTGTAGCATAATCCAAAGATAATGCTGCTAAAGAAGAAGAAGATCAGATGATTAGTCAAGATTAAGATCGAATTATGATTATTGATTAAAAAACAATTTAAGTTTAGTTATCACATTATCTTTGTAAATGCAACTAAATATTAAGATAGCAAATTAGTACTTGTCATCAAACAATTTTGCCAAATGAAGGGGCCAATTTTAGCCGATGATCTAAATTTTAATTTTGAACAACAGGTACTTTTTGAAAGTTAACTATATATATGATAGAGATCAATTTGGAAATTGTTGAAGTAAATTCTTTGAAAATCTTATCTTTAGATTTTATATCAGTTTGCTTATTTATAAATAATGTCAAGCTAAATGGTAAATGCAGTAGTAGTGGTTTGCAGCACAAATCAGGAGCAACTCGAGGGTCCTTGATCCAAACCATGAACCTGCATTTAAGTTAGGTATACAATTAGGAGTTTTTCTCCATTTAGCTATCTATTGATTCCTTTGTTTACATGTATCTAATAATTGATATCAGTGAAACTGCTGGATAGCCTATTGTAGGTTATACATATTTTATATTATAGACTTAGGTGACCT
Organism: Hofstenia miamia; assembly: GCA_900660155.1. Taxonomy (NCBI): domain Eukaryota; kingdom Metazoa; phylum Xenacoelomorpha; order Acoela; family Hofsteniidae; genus Hofstenia; species Hofstenia miamia. Next base: position 44,728 of record CABFPE010001016.1, on the reverse strand, counting down.
ATAATAGACCGATAAAGAGACCAAGCATGTATTGTTTATTTAAATGTAGGTTAGAAAGCTGCAAGTTATTATATAATTTATTTTAATTAAATTAATTAAAGCCAATATATTTTCGGTAATGGCTAAAGTAATACTTATTAAGCAGCTAGTGACATTGCAAGGTTGCAAAGTAACATAAATACACAATACAAATTGAGTTTAGGTCAGTTACAAACAGCATTGAGTGCTGCACTGAGTTAGGATAGGGTACACATAAAAACATATTTGCGCTTAGTCTTGTTCATTATTCAGATGTGGGTATTCTTCTTCCTTGATTTCTGGTATCTGAAATATTTCTTCCTCTTCTTTTGTTTCATGGAGCAGAACTACAATGGCAGCATACCTAAACAGTATCTAGTTACTCTCATTAAGTAAAGGTTAATGAAAAGTATCTAATATTGGAGTAGAGTTAACATAAGTACATCCCTACCCGCATATAAAGAGTAACAATGATTTAAAAGAATGAGTTCATCTCTGTTAATGCTTGGTAGCAGATGCTACAATTGTACCCGTCAGAACCCTACTCTGAATCATACCCGTAGTGATTTCACACATTCTCCAATTATTTGGCAAAATCTTTACATCTTCTGCCAACTTGCATATTATTGTGTCATCCCTATAGCAATCTTCATATGTTGTTACTATCTCTTCTTGTACAGTTATTGTAACATAATCGTAATCTGAGGTAATGTGGTCAAATTGAGAAAAAGAAGAAGAAACCAAGACTAAATATTAAAATAAAATATTAATTGTAAAACATATGCATAAGATTAATTAGTTATTTTTTGTAAATTTATAGTGCAGTATTTTTGATATTAATTATTTGATTTGGCAAAACGGCACTAGACTAGATCGCTACTGCTAATTAAGGCAGAACTGCGTCATCGGCAGACGAATAGAAATTCTAACGTTCGAAATTGTAAACAACTGAAATCAGCAGGTACTGGTTAAATATTTGATTGTTGTTAATTCTTTTACTATAAAAAGTGTGTAATCAATCATTTTGTTGATGAATCTAATTTATTGGATTTACTTTACTTCTTTTGTATCAGGTTATTTTAATTAATACAATGGAAAGCTAAACGTTCGAGCTCTCGGGTATTCTAGACGGTGGTTCACGGATCCAGTTAACGGGTGAAGTGCATAGCCGGTGCTTACCCGAGAGGCTCTTAGGTTAGGTGTAGGAATAGGGGCTTTTACTCGTATTAGCTTTCCTATCGTTCGTTGTTCATGTTACAAGTATTATTACATTATGTTAGTAGATCTGTTGACATCAGGAAATATAGGAAATCACAAGACCTACTTGTATTATCTTGGATGTTGTTTGTTACATATGATTACTAGTAGACTGACGGACTATCAATTCATCTTTTTTCCCGTGACCGTATTGATTGTTCACATGTATACTACGCTAGCATGTAACTATTTATATGTAAGGTTATTATATGTACGAACTAATAACAAGCTATTGCATCCCGGTTGCGAGACTCCTTTATTAAAGCAACTCATTGATAACAAGAACAATCAATACATTAAATTAGTAAGGTATCACACACTATCACAATTGTCTCCACGCACACTATTCCATTACACTGAGTCATCTGAATTGTGGTTGGTGTCTCTATCGATGTGCCAGTATCGCATGGAAATATTTGTTGTAGCATGATTCTTCAATTCCTCTTTTGTGCTTTGCTGCAGGTCGGGTAAGCGTACCCTGTACTTTGTACACCCCATCTTGTGTCTTGGATCTAAAGCAACAGTCGTTAGTTTCGTGTTAGTTAATCAGATAATGATATAATAAGTTAACGGCTGAACGAAAGAACTAAAAGAAGAAAGGTGGAACTGGAGTCCGGCACCTACCATACTATCAGAGGAGGGAACAATTGTCACAGCAACTCCTAAATTACATTAATAAGTAGCAGTATGAAGGTTGGCGAGATTCTACATTAGGCTAACATTTTCTTCATGCATTTGAGTCATCAGTTGTTGTAACCTCTCACTCTGTGCTTTGATGTCTTTGTTCACTTTGACTAATTTTTCAATTTGTTTTTGAAATACATTTCTCTGCTCCGTTAACCTTATACTGGTATCTTGTATAATCTCTTCAATGCGTTTGTCTTTCTCAAAGTTTGCCATTTCTATTTCAAACATCCTTTGAGTCAGATTTTCTATTTGCATCGTCAACTCTTTTCTTTCATTATTATTATTTTCTATAATTTTCATAAGTTTGACTATCAAGAATTCTGTGTTTTCTTGCTCTGGTTGCAGCACTATTTCCATTGGGGACGTTTCACTTTCAGGGGATATGTTTACATTTGCTGGGTTCTTTGACTTTGGGGTGTTTTCTGTGTTTTGGGTTTTGTCCTTTGTTTTTTCTGTGAATTCACCATCTTCATTATAACTAGAAGTAATTGCTTCATGATGCCATTCTACCATTTCTTATGTGCTTAGGGTACTGTCACTTGTCTCATAGTTAAGTGCCTTACTAATTTCTGTATGATCAAGAAGAAACAACTATCTTGGCTCAATCATACATAAAAGTAGTACTTCTTGTCTGTTATGTTCTGTACTTCTTCTGAATTAACTATTTTCCACACCAATCATATTTTGACTATAGCATTTCTCTCCTTCACGCACATTCTTCAAGCACCTGTCACAGTCGCCATGTAGAATCATGCCAATGCACTTTTTTTTATTTATTACTTTTCATAGTTGAAATGACAAGTAAACTTGACAAGCTCCTAATTCTCTCCTTCCAATTGAGTGTTTGTTCAATTAACTTAATTTAAAAAAAATAAGCTTTTCTAAATGTATAACTCACAACAACTCATTTAGATAAAGAGTGACAAATGGAAGACAGGATTGACACCCAAAGAGCTGCCATGCGGTTCCAGATACACATCCATCAGTTACAACTACAGCTTGCACTTGAACTTCACCAGGAAAACCATTGATGGAATTAGTGTGTGAATAGGGAACTCAGTGATTGTGAACTCGTGATTGCTTAGGAATTTAGTGCATTGATTGTTTTTGTTATGCATATGTAAAGATAATCTAACAGAGCAACCGTGATGCTTTAGCTTGTAATCGAGCATGTAAAAGCTAACTAAATTCCATATTGAATCATCAACAGTAATATGAAACCATAAATAACTAGAATTCAATAAAAGGTTAATAACCATGTAGAGCAAAGTAAATAGAATCATAATAATTTACAAGCAACAAGGAGTAGGAAAGCTATAATGGAGAAAAACCCCTATACCTATTTGTAACCTAAAAGCACTGTAAGGAAATTACAGCTATCGCCCTCACTGCCATTGAATAGCTGTTTGTAAGGCTGCTCCATCATTCCTTTAAACAGATGTGGGAGCCACTGTACCTCTAGTACTTAAATGTTTAGCTTCTGATAAATTATGAAATAACCTGACAATGAAGAAGTAAACCCAAACTAAATTTGTTCATCAAAAATCTCAACATTCGTAACATATTTATAGCACTTTGTAGTAAATAATCAAATACTCATGTAGCATCATCCAAAAGATAAAACAGAAATAAGCTGCAAAACGTCGCAGAAGAACTAAGATTGAAAAAGAAGTGATTAAAAATATTATGATTAGATCAAAGGTGATTATTTCAGTTTGATTTTGTATATTGCAACCAAGAAAATAACATGTGTCGAAAAAGAGATAATTGTATCTGTCGATAAAACATTTTTGACAAATTGTTGCTTACATTATTTTTAGCCGCCATCTTGGCAGATGTTTAAATTCAAATCAACAGGTACTTCTCTTCAAATTACTATAAATATGATTAAAACTATTGTAAGAGCTGATAAAGAATTTTACTCTGAATTCTATTTATTTCATCTTATTAACAGTTTGATTATTAATACAATGTCGAGCTAATCGAGCAGTGTTTAGTAGTGGTCTGGATCCATCACAGGGAACGATTCAAGGGGCTCTGTGCCAGATCACGAAAGTGCACTTAGGTTGGGTATAGGGGTTTTCTCACGATTAGCCAACTAGCATTTCCAGCTACATGTATTAGATAATTAACTTTCAACAAATGGTTGGATAACCAAACCTTAGGGAATATATTTATATATTTTCAGATCCAAATTAAGTGACCTATTATTGACCGATAATGACCTTACATGTAGTAATTATAAATGTAAGTTAGGAAGTTGTTCGATATTTGTTTATTTAATAAAGCCAATATATTTCGGTAATGGCTACATGTAATATTGAATGAACAACTAGTGACAGTTTCCGGTTGCAAATAGATACAACACTTTCACACAATAGAGATTAAGTCGAGTTGTGTCATGCCTTGAGTAAGCACTGAGCTAATGTAGGGTACACATAAGCTATCTTGATTGAGCTGAGAAGTGGCACTCAAGCATTGGAAGGAACGGTGAAATTGGATGTGGAGATCCGCTTCGGGCAGATGCCCACTGAAAGATCGATGCAGAGGTTACCGCTTTGGTTCATCACCTAAAAAGAGAATAGTTAATTGTAGTTACGTAATGTAATAGAAGACACTAAGCAAGCAGTAACATTTAGTAAATCCTTACCTGCAATAACACAGTCAATGTTACAAGGTAACAATGAATCAATGGTGATAAAGCCTGGTAGAGGATGTTATGTAGCATCATCCAAAAAAGAATAGCTGCAAACAAAGGATTAACGTCAAACGATTACAGTGATTAAATATAATCAGAAACATGATTGTAGAATTTAGTTAATTATTCTATTCATTTTGTAAGATGCAACCAAGTTACAATATTGTGCAAATTAAGAGAAACATATTAGCCAATTAAGTAATATTTGACAAATTGCAATGAGTGAAATTACGCTTATGTATGAACAGCCATATTGGCAGAAGATTTATTTGAAATTCAAAATCAGCAGGTACTTTAAAATTTTTAAATAAATAGCTTTGAATTTAACGAAAAATTTGATGAACAATACATTCTTCAGAGTTTATTTTATTTTCATTCTTCATTTATCTGGTTTGATTATTTAATAAAATGTGCAGCTAGGCAAGTTGTGTCGAGTAGTGGCTGGATTCCATCACGGGATCGATTCGAAGGGTCTTTGTGCCAGTCACGAAACCACACTTATGTTACAGTTAGGAGTTTTTGATTCTTGCCTAGTCTGACTATCGATCTATACATGTATGAAATAATTAATGCTTGAAACGACTGGATAGTTGAACCCTAGGAATATATATATATTCTTAATAGTAGGAGACTTGACTATAATCAACCAAATAAATGACCTTACATGTATCATTATTAAATGTAGGTATAGGAAACTGCAATCTTATTAATTAAATTACAAAGCCAATAATTTTAAGGTAATGGCTACCTTATAATTATTTAAATGCAGTTAGTGTCAATGCCCGGTTGCTTTACTTAACCAAATCAAAAGACACTTTACAACTTTGAGTTTAAGTCAGTTACAACTTTACTTGAGTGCATGCACTGAGCTAAGGTAAGGTACACATAATTAGTTCCAGTTGAGCTGAGATAGTGCAGTGGATTCAGTCATCGTTCATGAAGGAGAGGAACTGTGCTGTGGAGATCAGCTTTGGGCAGTAGCTTTATCACCTAAGCAGTGATAGTCAATATTCGATTAACTTAACTAGTTAACTAAAAAGGAAAAGTTTGGCGGTTCAATAACTTAGTAACTCCTCACCTGCAATTTACTGAGTGATAATTATCAATGATAATACACGGTGCAAAAAGGCCAGGTGGAGGATGTTACAATTACATGGTGACCATGACAGCCAAGAACAGCAAACCAACAGAAGAAACATTCAATTAAACCACCCACAAATTGACATCATATGTTACGAGTGAAAGTATGAAAGCAATGAACTGTTACACAAACCAACTACTAACAAGAGGCAGAGAGATACCCTGAACCAAACAAATGCACTTCACAGAGATCCTGGAATTGCAACCTGGAGATGAGAAAGCCACTACTAGCCAGAAGAAAAATGACAAAAACCAGAAAAGGTAGTGCAAAGAAAACTGCAATGAAAGCAGTCACCCCCAGAACTATTCAATCATCGCCATACTTCAGTGAAAATTCAGAGACAGACGCCACAGATACTGAACTACAATCTTTGAGTTCACCCCCAGAGACGAACCCCACAGATACAAACCCACTAGTCATAATGATGTTGTTAAGAAGGAGTCAAGAGAATGAGGAAACCTTAAAACAGCAAGTAGAACAATTGACCAGAAAGGTCAAAGAAATGGAACGCCAAAATGAATCAATACTGAATGAAATCAGGGTAAACATGGAGATGCAATTAGAAGAGCAAAGTCAGCTATTTCAAAACGAAATCAAAATCTTGACTCACCAATTGTCAGAGTCCAATAAAAGGTTTCTAGAAGAAAACCAGCAATGGTAAGAAAAAAACCAGGAACTAGAAAGGACAAACAGACAACTAATTGAGGATAACGATTTACAAGTGGGAGAGTTAGAACAACTCAAAGATAAGTTGAGACTATTACGCCTAACAGAAGAAGAGAGCAGAAATGATATGCGATCTCACGAAATCGAAATTCAAGCTAAAAAAGACATCGAGCTACAGCCACCACACAGGCTAAACTGAGAGGAAGTAGCCTTCAAAGAATCAGACAAAGACTCTGAAGATGAAAAACAGAAAATAATAAATGAAATTAAAAAAGCAGTGACCATACAACTGCAGGAGGAGGATATACAAACCAATCACAGGAAACCGAAATATGAGAATTCGATCCTACTGCAAGCAACACCTAACAACACAATCCCATGCAA
>CABFPE010001015.1:148513-168487 GCA_900660155.1 Hofstenia miamia | reverse complement strand
AAACCAGATAAATGAAGAATGAAAATAAAATAAACTCCAAAGAATTTATTGTTCATCAAATTTCTAGTTAGTTCAAAGCTATTTATTTAAAATTACAAAAGTACCTGCTGATTTTGAATTTCAAATAATTCGTCTGCCAATATGGCTGTTCCTTTGTAAGCTTAATTTTGCTCATTGCAATTTGTCAAATGTTACTTGATCAGCTAACAAGTTTTTCTTAATTTGAACAATATTGTGACTTAGTTGCATCTTACAAAATAACTAAGATAATTAACTAAATTTTACAATCATAATTCTAATCATTATTAATCATTCAACGTTATTCTTTGTTTGCAGCTTAGTTGCTTTGGATGATGCTACACGCCCTCCTCAGCTTGCATTAGGGACAGCACTGGTCACTCCCCATGCAGAAGATTGTCTGCTCTTCATATAAGTGATCCGCCTCAGACTCTTCCCACGTTATCATCGCATATTCTGCTTGTTTCAACATTTTGAGTAGTGCCTCGCGTTCAGTTGTGACGGTGTTCATGTATTTCAAGAATCGAGTCTCTCTAATATTTTCTGCTATAGGTGTTAGTTCTCACTGCTCATTCATTTTCTGTGAGAAAATTCCAAAGTATTTCTTGTATAGACTGATGCCTTTTACTGCTATTAAGAGCGTCATTTGAGCATCTGCTTTGCAAGTGTGGGCTAGATCTGCTCTCATCTGCGTGTTTGGATAGAAGAATGTAAACACCTTCTGTAGGCTGCGCATATTTGCCACATCCTTATAGAAGAAGCTAATGTTCTCTATTACTTCCTGTTCTGATATATCGCCAGGATCATTTTTTCCAATTCACATCATAGTTACGATCTCCACTCTTTTCATTACGTCATAGTAACGATAGTTTTGCTCCCACAAATCGGTCCATACAATGTCATTAACTCCTGAAAACAACATAACTGCCCACAGTTGTCATTTTTCTATTTCTCTCCTCAGCTTTTGGAGTTGGATGTGTATTGCTTCCCCTTCTGTGTATAATTGATCTGGGGTAATGTTTCCTTTGATATAAATGCGTTCTTTATTGTCATTATCTAATAATATCTTTTTCGTTCTCTTGTAGTCCTCCCGTTGTATCATTTCTATAGCTTTGCTCTGAGAATTTACGTATGATTTATATTCGTGTAGAAATGTTTTTGCTGGTCAGACCTCTTTCGGGAGTCTCCATCTTGGCAGTACCATGGGTATTGCTATTGTTTTTGGCGGCGTACACAGTAAGATCTTTGTATCAACTAGTCTTTCAATTTCTTCATAGGTGCTGGTTGTATTCAATGCTGTTGCTAAACCAATGGTGGCGGGGTAGTTCATTTTTGCTTCTGGGATTGTCTCCCAAAATGATTGCATTAGTCCCCGTTTGCTTAACCTTATTCGTATGCATTCCTGTATATCAATCTTTGATGTGATGCATTCAACATCAAGTGCAATTTGGTTAAATGGCTTTAATAGTTCCTCTAACTCTGTGCGAGTAAATGTTTCTGTGAACATTAACTTCATTGTTTTGTCCATTTGTTGTTATCTTATCCTCTGGTAGTTTCTTTCTCTTATCTCCTTTCTTTCCTTTGTAACTTTTATTTCTACCAGGAACCATTCATCACCCATGTTGATCCATTCTATCGTGCTATCTTGGCTCGTGTCTCCCCACTTTTTGATGGTCATTGTGTTCACCGTATCCATGTTTGCCGTCATTGTGTTCACCGTATCCATGTTTGCCATAATCATCACTGCTGCGCGGTTTTTAGGAGTTGGCACTCCACTTAGTTTTCTGATTCCTCTTCAGTTTGGGGTTCCTCGTTCGTTTATCCCACCTTTCTTTAGCATTTCAGCTCTTCGAAGTACCCTTGTACTACTCCATCATGTTCTATGTTTGTCATTCCTCTCTCTTGTGTCCTTTCTTTCGGCAATTATAACATTTAATGTCTTTCTCACGGACCTTCTTCGTTTTTCCATCTCTAGTTTTTATTCTTATCGTCTTTTCTTGTTTGTCAGTCTCATACGTTTTCATTGTGTTTTTCGGTTTGAGGTTGTTCCTCCACGTTGGCGTTTCTCTATGCCAAGCTGCCTTTTCATTTATTCTCGCGTTATTTTCGATCGTCGCTTGTATGTCCACTGCTTTTCTGATCATCTTCTCCAATTTGTCATCTACATTGCACTTAATTTCAAATTGTGCTCTTATATTGTTGGGCATCCCCTTGCAAATATGCGAAAAGAGATTGTGACCAGCCTCTCGACCTGTTGTATATAATTGCGGATGTCATCTGTCTTCTTCATCTTTGTTCCATTTAAAATTATTCGGTATTGGTTCTTAAAGCTTTCATTTCCGTAATATTCTATGAAGTCGCCAATTAACAATTCGTAGTCTGTTTTTGTTTCCGGGTCTAACAGCAGGTAGTGCTGTGCTGCCGCTCCCGTTAGATATAGGGGGAATCTTGCTGCTGCTGAGTGTTGGCTCACCTTTCTTTCTGCCATCGTCAACTCGAACATCTGGAGCCATTCCCCGAATGTTGGATTATAGCCATCTACTCTGCCGTTGAATTTTGGTAGCGTGGCTTTACAGGGGATCATATCGTTTCCCACCTCCTGGTTTAATATTGAGTTGTTGTATTTTGGTTTCATGTTTTTTGTTGTCCCTTCTTCTTTTCGCAATTGCGTGGTTATCGCTTTTGTGATTTCCTCAACGAATTTCTTCTTTTCTACCTCATTCTCATCTTCCGAAGAGTCTTCTGATAGGTGGTCATGGAGTGGTGAAGCTCGTACTTCACGTTCTTTTCTACCTACGAACTGAAAATTGTGGGATTGTATTTTATCTTGTTCGTCCTTATTCAGCTGCAATAACCTCAATTTGTCTTTTAGTTGGGCTATTTCCTCTTGCCTCAGATCTTTATCTTCGACTAGTCGCCTGTTTTCTATTTCCAACAAGTCCTGTTGTAATTGTGCTGACTGTTCATTTCTGTTTGTTTTGAGTCGAGTTATTTTACTTTTAAGTTGTGATATCTCTGCGGCTTGTATATCATTATCTTGTATTAGCTGCTGGTTTGTTCTTTCTAATACATTATTCTTATCTTGCAGAAGCTGATTTTGTTCCAGAAATCTGCTGTTTGATTCCGTTAATTGTTTCGTAAGTGCCTTGATCTCGTTTTGGAACACTTCGCTTTGTTCAATTAATCTGGTATCCATATCAATTTGGATGTTCCTGATTGTTTCCACACTTGCTAATTCGATGTCTTTTATCCTTTTTGTTAGTAGACCAATTTCTTCTTGTAGTAATTTCTCAGTTTTGTTATTTTTCATCAGAATTTCCATGATTTCTGGGGTTCCCGGTTCAGAGGAGGATTCCTGTCTTATTGACTCTGGGGTTTGGGTTGCTTCAGAATTCCTTGGGTATGATGACAATCATGTCGCCACAGGGGTAGTGGTTTTTGGTATCGCCTTCTTCTATCCTTTTTGTTAGCAGACCAATTTCTTCTCGTAGTAATTTCTCCATCTCATTATTCTTTCTCAGAATTCCTTGGATAGGATGACAATCATGTCGCCATAGGGGTGGTGGTTTTCAGTATTGCTTTCTTTGCGCTTCCTCTCTTGCTTTTGTTGTTTGTCATTGTTTCTTGATGTCATAGTGGCTTTCCTGTTCAGTTACGATTCAAGAGTCCAGTTTGCACTTGTTGCGGTTAATGTTTTCTGCTTTTACTGACTTTGTATTTCCATTCACTGCACTGTTGCTTCCTTTTCACTTTTCCTTTGAGTTATTTCAGGGTTTTGAAGGAGTATCACAGTGTGTTTCCTCTCTGTTGACTTTGTTCTTATTTGTCATGGTCGCCATGTAACATCCTCCACCTGGCCTATTTGCACCGTGTATTATTGTTAATAACTATCACTCAGTGAATTGTGGGTGAGGAGTTACCAAATTATTGAACCGCCAAGCTTTTCCTCTGACATTAACTAGTTAGGTTAATTGAGTACTAATTATCACTATTTAGGTGATGAAGCCGTGTGATGTTTCCTCTTCTGCTCTCCTGTGGGCTACTGCCCAAAGCCGATCTCCACATCACAGTTCCTTTCCTTCATAACCAATTGACTGAATCCACTGCGCCATCTCAGCTCAAGGATAACTAATTATGTGTAACTTACCTTAGCTCAGTGCATGCACTCATGTCAATTTGTAACTGACTTAAACTCAATGTTGTAAAGTGTTTGTTGATTTGATTAAGTAAAACAACTGGGCATTGACTAACTGCATTTACATACTATTAAAGTAGCCATTACCATAAAACTACTGGCTTAGTAATTTAAGTAATAGATTGCAGTTTCCTATAATTACATTTAATAATAGTACATGTAAGGTCATTTATTCAGTCGATTATAGTCAAGTCTCCTACTATTAAGAATAGATATATTCCTAGGGTTCGATTATCCAGTCATTTCAAGCATTAATTATTTCATACATGTATAGATTGATAGTCAGACTAGGCAAGAATCGAAAAACTCCTAACCGTAACATAAGTGCGGTTTCGTTACTGGCACAAAGACCCTTTGAATCGATCTGGTAATGGAATCCAGCCACTACTCAACACAACTTGCCTAGCTGCACATTTTATTAAATAATCACCCCAGATAAATGAAGAATGAAAATAAAATAAACTCCGAAGAATTTATTGTTCATCACATTTCTCTTTAAATTCAAAGCTATTTATTTAAAAATTTTAAAGTACCTGCTGATTTTGAATTTCAAATAAATCTTCTGCCAATATGGCTGTTCTTACACAAGCGTAATTTTCCTTGTTACAATTGGTCAAAAATTACTTAATCGGCTACAGTAAATTTCTTAGAGTGTGCAATATTGTGACTTAGTTGCATCTTACAAAATAAATAAGATAATTAACTAAATTTTACAATCATAATTCTGATCACTATTAATAATTCGACATTAATCTTTTGTTTGCAGCTTAGTTCTTTTGGATGATGCTACAGTAAGGTTCTCATTATATAGATTTGAAATGCAGCAGAAGCATTGCAGAGACCAAGTACCATGTATAGTAAATATTTATCATTTTAGTGTGTTAGAGCCTGCTAATAGTCTCTGAAAAATTCAGCATGTTGAATAGCTTATAATTTCCAGGGGAAACACTTATTTGAAATACGATTTATTTTGCATATCTGTAAAGGTATGCCAGAAAGCATCAAAACACAATTCGACATTAAATGTGACATTGACAACAAACTAGAAAGGATGATTCAGAAAGCTGTCAACATACAAGCCACGATTGAGAACAATGCTCAGATATACAAGAGAGCTGCATGGTACAGAGATGCACCAACATGGAAAAGTAATTTTAAGTCGCGTACTCCCAACAAAAATTATCCTGAAGTAAAACAAGAGAAAGTAATAAAAGTCAAGGGAAAGGATGGAAAAATGCGGAAATTGAAAGAAAAGGACGTTAAATGCTACGGCTGCAGACAGAAAGGCCATAAAAAACCAGACTGCCCAAAGCAGATAAACGTCATAGGTGATGAAGAAGCATACTACGATGAGGAGGACATATTACAAACAGAAGATGAAATGGATGAAGCAACACCAGCATAAGAGAAAAAGGAATAAGCTGCAAACAAAAGATTAATGTCGAATGATTACAGTGATTAAATATAATCAACCTTAACATGATGAATACAATAACAATAGCCATTAATGGAGTGATGACAAAGGCGACTATCGATACCGGAGCAGCAACATCAATAATCACTGATGAATGAGCTACGAAATTAGGATTTCAAAGAGAAGACATGAAGAATTGTTACAAAAGACTAATTAAGATATTCATCTACAGCCGCATCAATGGAAGATGCACACAATCCAAACAGAAGAAAACATCACAGCTGACATAATGCTATATGACAATAAAGGCATCAACACCAAATGAGTTTCAATGCCGTCCAGCATTTGTACGATAAAAAACGGCAGAGGAAGGGTACCAATACTCAACACTATGAACCGGAACATGAACCTGAAAAGATCTCAGATAAGAAAATACGGAAAATACATCGAGAACTAACATCAGACTCATCTGGAAGGCAATGGAAGACGACGATGGAGCAAATAATTTGCATGGTCGATTTGAGGACTTGCAAAGGAAAGCAGATAGTACTCCACATGGCCGACTTGAGGGCGAGTGGACAAACACCATCAAAGTCACGAGTACTCCCAAAAGCTGATTCAAGGGCGTTGGGACGAAAGCAGAAGAGGAAGATACACATAGGATACCAGAGATAAATGACGAAGATTATCAACATCTAGAAGAGCAAGACATCACGAAATTAAGAACACTTTTAGAAAAGCATAAACGTATATTCAACTACGGGGAGATAAGTGTTGGTCAAGTTGTAGGCAAAAAACACAAAATCGTGACTACAACAGATAAACCGATCAAGCTGCCAGTCAGAAGAGTACCCGAGCAGCTAAAGGAAGAATACAATCAGATATTAGAAGAACTAATCGACAATAAGATTATCTGACCAAGTGAAAGCCCGTACGCAGCACCTACTGTGTTTGTGAAGCAGGGGAACAAGTACTGACTATGCATTGATTTCCGCAAACTCAATGAAGTGACGAAGAAAGATTCATACCCTTTACCCTGAATAGAGGACATGCATTATGAAGCCAGCAAACATAAATATTTTACGATACTAGATCTATGCAAAGCTTATTGGCAAGTGAAAATGGAGGAGGAAGACATAGAGAAAACAGCATTCATAACTCCATACAGACTGTACGAATGGATTTATATGGCGTTCTGACTCTGCTACATGCCAGCAACATTCCAGAGATATATAACGAAGGTACTTAAGAACAAGACACATCAAATGAAGAAGGAGTTGACCCCTATATAGACGACATTATAGTCACAAGTGGCACAGTCCAAGAACACCTGGAAAAACTGGAAAGAACACTAACAATCTTAGAGAATGTGGGACTCCGGATCAACGGAATCAAATGCGACATCCTCAAAGAGAAAATAGTGTTCCTCAGAAGAACAATAGAAAAAGGAAGGATTTGTATGAAGGATAATGCCTGAGAAATGATCCGGAAAATAGAGAAACAAATAACAAAAAGGAAATCCAGAGAATCATGGAATTTTTCAATTATTATGGAACTTTCATTTGGAACATAGCTGGAAAGATGGCAAAGATGACTCAATTAATGAGGAAGGCAGTTCCATTTGTATGGACATGGGAAGAACAGAAGGAACTCGATAACATCAAGGAAGAACTTGTGAAACTACCCTCCCTCAATACACCTGACTACAATGAACAATTTATATTAGACTGCAATGCAAGCAAGGTGGCAATTGGAGCAACATTGGGCAAATTAGAAATGGAAAGGAAGTGCCCATCCAGGACATGGAGGCATTGAAAAAGCAAACACGCTGTTTATAAAATGCAGCCTCACACAACGCCAAGAACATCTACACCAGATTCAAACAATTTGGAAAACAATGAAACTACAACAAAAGGTAGAGAAGGGCTGGCCTAAGATAAGAATTGAGGCACCATTGAGAAAGTTCCACAAATCAATTGAAGTAGCATTAACGGAAGTAAACCGAGCCTATGAACTGAATACAAAGAAAGATTTTAAACAAATGATATTCAAGGAAAAGAACACACCAGAGATACGTTACAGAACTACAGCATGGATACTAGCCATCTTTACAACAGAAGAAGTGGAACTAAAACTGCCGATCTCACAACAAACCCGGTACAGATTAACAAAAATAAAAAGATATGAAATCACAATATCCCTGATCAACACACAAATGAAGAACTGGTTGTTAAAGGGACACACCAGAAAACTGGAATCACCAAATAGAACAGAAAATATATGTGGGGAGCAACATCCAAGACATGGGTGAAACAGTTTCAAAACCAGCCATGGCTCACAACTAAAAAGATCATAAAAAGAAAACTTGGGAGCACAGCAGAAATTCGAAACATAATAACACAGAAAAACGTGAAGAACATATTAGATTACAAAATGAGACGATATGAAAAAGACAGTCCTCGATGCACATTCACTAAGATCCTCAGAAGCGCAGAAATGATGAAGAGAGGAGGAATTACAGAACCAGTAGAGGTGTGTGAAATGGTCACAAAGTCCCAAGCAGAAATGCTGGAAGAAGAACAACTATTGACATCATCTAGATTATTGCTAACTCCCAAAACACAACAAACAATCGACAGAATTAATATACAAAAGTGGGGAGAGATCAGTCCAGCCAAGACAATCGAGTGGATTGATACAGACAATGAGCGTTTCTTGGTTGAAATCAAAATAACAAAAGAGTCTAAAGACATAAGAGAAAGAAACTTCCAGTGTATCTGAGAACAACAAACTGTAGCGACAATGAAACTCATGTTTACCAAAGCTTTCACATGAACGGAACTGGAGGAACTATTACGACCATATAATCAACTCGCCATCGACATGGAGTGCATTACTTCATGAGTAGAGATAACAGAAGAACTGCGGTAAAAGTTGAGTTGAAAGGGACTAATGCAGGCATTCTGGGATATGATTCCTGAAGCGAAAATGAACTACCCTGCCACCATAGGTTTAGCAACAGCATCAACCACAGAAGGCACGTACCGGCACATAGAACAAGAGATCGAAACGAAACTTCTCATATGCACACCACCAGAGACCATCGCAGTACCCATGGTCCTACCATGTTGGAGAATACCCAAGGACATCAAAGTCGCGAAAACATTCTTAAACGAGTACAAATCATATGTGAACACTGAGAAGAAAGCAAAAGCCATAGTCGACAGAGAACATTACAAAAAGTTGAAAGCAATATTGTTACAACAGAACAACAAGGAACAAGTCTACATTGAGGGCACAATAACGCCGGATCAACTGTACACACAGGGAAAACCTGTAAATGTACTTGAGGAATGAAATTGAAGAAAGAAATCCAAGAGCTATAATGTTATTTTCAGGAGTGAATGATATAGTGTGGACTGACATATGGGAGAAAAGATATCGATACTATGACGTCACCAAAAGGGTCAAAATTGTCACCATGATGAGACTAAACAAAAACGACCCCAATACAATCACAGAGGAAGAAGTTAGGAACAACGTCAGCTTCTTCTATAAGGATGTGGCGAACACTCGAAGCCTAGTAAAGTTTTTATGTTCTTTTACCCTGATAACCAGATTAGGGAAGACTTAGCACACACAAGTAGAGCCGACGCACAGATGACTCTTATGATCAGCATCAAGGGTATTCAGTTATATCAAATACTATGACATCTTCTCGCAGAATATCAATGAGTTGAGAGAGTTAACACCCATAGCAGAAGATATTAGAGAAACCCAGTTCCTAAGATACGCAAACATTACAACCACAGAAAGAGAAGCAGTGCTAAAGATGACAAAACAGGCGGAATTCGCAAAGACAACATAGTCTGATCAACAGGCAGAAACAATAATTCGAAAAGCAGACACTCTGGTGCATGGAGAGTGAGCTGTGCTAAAAATAACGCAAGCTGAGGGGGGCATGTAGCATCATCCAAAAAATAAAACAGAAATAAGCTGCAAAACGTCGCAGAAGAACTAAGATCGAAAAGAAGTGATTAAAAATATTATGATTAAATCAAGTGTGATTATTTCAGTTTGATTTTGTATATTGCAACCAAGAAAATAACATGTGTCAAAAAAGAGATAATTGTATCTGTCACTAAAATGTTTTCAACAAATTGTTGCTTACATTATTTTTAGCCGCCATCTTGGCAGACGTTTAAATTTAAATCGACAGGTACTTCTCTTTAAATTACTATAAATACAATTAAAACTATTGTAAGCTTTGATAAAGAATTTTACTTAGAATTCTTATTATTTTCATCTTATTAACGGTTTGATTATTTAATATGATGTCGAGCTAATCAAGTGGTGTTTAGTAGTGGTCTGGATCCATCACAGGGAACGATTCAAGGGTCTCTGTGCCAGATCATGAAAGTGCACTTAAGTTAGGTATAGGGGTTTTCTCTCAATTAGCCGACTAGCATTTCTAACTACATGTATTAGATAATTAACTTTCAACAAATGGTTGGATAACCAAACCTTAGGGATTATATTTATATGTTTTCAGATCCAAATTAATGACCTATAATCGACCGATAATGACCTTACATGTAGTAATTATAAATGTAAGTTAGGAAGTTGTTTGATATCTGTTTATTTAATAAAGCCAATATATTTCGGTAATGGCTACATGTAATATTGAATGAACAACTAGTGACAGTTCCCGTTTGCCAATAGATATAACACTTTCTCACAAGAGAGATTAAGTCGAGTTGTTTCATGCCTTGAGTAAGCACTGAGCTAATGTAGGGTACACATAAGCTATCTTGATTGAGCTGAGAAGTGGCACTCAAGCATTGGATGGAATGGTGAAATTGGATGTGGAGACCGCTTCGGGCAGATTCCCACTGAACGATTGACGCAGAGGTTACTGCTTTGGTTCGTCACCTAAAAAGTGAATAGTTAATTATGGTTATGTAATGTAATAGAAGGAACTAAGCAAGCAGTAACATTTAGTAAATCCTTACCCTCAATAACACAGTCAATGTTACAAGGTAACAGTGAATCAACAGTGATAAAGCCTGGTAGAGGATATTACATTTGCCATTACCAAAAACTATTGGCTTTAATCAAGTTAATACAATTAAGTTACTTAATAATTTGCAGCTACCTACCTTATATTTAAATAGCATAATACATGCTCAGTCGATTTATTGGTCTATTATAGGTCACCTAAGTCTATCAGATCAAATATGTATAACCTATGTTAGGCTATCCAGCCCTTTCTTATTTATGTGGATTATTGTTTACATCTAAACAATTAAATCAATAGCCTGCCAAATGGAGAAATACTCCTATTTGTACACCTAACATAAATGCAGGTTCATGGTTTGGATCAAGGACCCTCATGTCTCTCCTGATATGGTCCCAAAACCACTACTACTGCATTTACTGTTTAGCTTGACATTCTGTATAAATGATCAAACTGATATAAAATCTAAGAATAAGATTTTTGAAGAATTTACTTCAACAAATTCCAAACTGATTTGCGGTCTATTTATAGTTAACTTTGAAAAAGTACCTGTCATTTGAAATTCAAATTTAGTTCGTCTGCCAAAATGGCTGAGAATAGTGGAAGCAAATTCGCCCCCTTTGTTTTGTCAAATTCGATGACAAGTACTAATTTCCTATATTATTACTTGGTTGCATTTTACAAAGATAATTCTGATAATTGAAATTAAATTGTTTTTCTAAATAATCATATTTCAATCTTAGTTTTGACTAATCATTTGTTCTTCTTTCTTCATTAGCAGCATTTTCTTTGGATTATGCTACATGCCCTCATCAGCTTGCATTATTTTCAGCACTGCACATTCTCCATGGACTAATTCATCTGCTCTTTTGATTAATATTTCTGCTTGGGGATCACTCCAGCTTGTTGTTGCAAATTCTGGTTGTTTGGGCATTTTCAGTACTGCTTCTCTCTCTATTTTCACCATGCTATGATATCAGAGGAATTTTGCTTCTTTGATGTTTTCTGATATCAGTGTTATCTCTCTAAGTTCGTTCATTTTTTCTTAAAAGATTTCATAGTATTTCTTGTATCAGTGGATTCCCTTTATTGCAATTAATGTCATCTGTGCGTCTGCTCTACTCGTGTGTGCCATTTCTTCTCATACTGTTGTGTTTGGGTAAAAGAACATAAACACTTTCCTAAGGCTCCTTGTATTCGCCACATCTTTGTAAAAGAAGCTTATGTTTTCTCTCAATTCTTCTTCAGTTATTGTTGTCAGATCATTTTTATTCAGTCTGATCATCATCACTATCTCCACCCTTTTCATGACATCATAGAAGCGGTATTCTTTATCCCATAGATCCAACCACACCACGTCATTTACTCCCAAAAATAGCATGATCACCTTAGTTGTGCATTTATCAATTTCTTCTCTCAGTTCCTTTAGCTCTTCTTGAATTGGTTTTCCCTGTGTGTATAGTTGATTGTAATATCCTCTACCAGGCATTATCACTGCTTATCTACTGTTACTATATAATGTTAGTTGTGTTATTGCAGGTAAGGATTTACTTTTTACATACTGTTCAGCTTGTTACTTCTGTTAACTTATGTAACCTGGGATTAACCATCCACTATTTAGGTGATGAATCCATTCAGAAAGTGTAATGATCTCTTAATTGGCATTGCCCAAAGTGGTTGATTGTCACTTGTCAGCTCAATTGATACAGTTTATGTGTACCCTAATTTAGCTCAGTGTATACTCAAGGTACGGCACAATTCGACTTAAGCTCTTTTGTGTGAAAGTGTTGTATAAATTTGCAACCTGAATTCTTACTAGTTGTTTGTTAAATATTACATGTAGCCATTACTGAAATATATTGGCTTATTTAAATATATTCTGTTTGAACAACTTCCTAACCTACATTTATAATTTACTACATGTACAGTCACTTTATCAGTCAATTATAGGTCATTAATTTGTATCTAAAATAATATTAATATAATTCCTAAAGTTTGGTCATCCAAATGTTTGCTGACAATTAATTATTTATTACATGTAGAAATGAAATGCTAGTCGGCTAATTGAGAGAAAACCCCTATACCTAACATATTGTAGAATGTTCACTCCTTGGGAATTCATTCCACAGTGGAACATTCTAACCAAACAAACAAAGAAAGAGTAATAAATTGTAGTTTGCTTTTTACTTCCAGTTTAGCAAAGTAACGTGGAACCAATTGTGTACTCCAATAACAACCCAGAAAAGAAATATCTTGGTAAATCTTCTGATAGTTGAGATGGNTATTATCCAACTAAGAATTATCAGTGAAAAGATTATAATTAGTGTATGTTTATTCTATTAATTTGGCAAAAAGAAGGGGGTGAATTTGCTTCCATTATAAATAGACTGCTCAATGTGCCGGATTCTATTGTAATATCCTTTACCAGGCAATATCACGGTTTATCTACTGTTACTGTATAACATTAGCTGTGTTATTGCAGGTAAGGATTTACTTGTTGTTACTGCTTGACTGGTTTCTTCTGTTAACTTGTGTAACCTAGAATTAACTGTTCACTGTTTAGGTGACGAAGGCATGCTGTAATTCCTACAATGATCTTCTGATGGGCATCTGCCCAGAGTGGATCTCCACATCCAGTTTCACCATTCCATCTGATGGTTGAGTGCCACTTCTCAGCGCAATTGATATAGCTTATGTGTATCCTACTATAGCTCAGGGCTTACTCAAGACACGACACAATTTGACTTAAACTCTTTTATGTGAAAGTGTTATATTGATTTGCAATAACAACCCAGAAAAGAAATATCTTGGTAAATCTTCTGATAGTTGAGATGGCCTCCGGCCAGCACAGAACTAAGGAAAACCTAATCCCTACGCTGTGAACAAAAAAACTTACTCCCCTAAACCTACGTTATCCCTTAGGGTACAGAATGGGTTACTGGTATTCAGTTTCGGTCACCAGTAGTGTTGCTGTACCCTAGGTTTCAACTGTTTGTTGACAATTATTTTAATACATGCAGTAATGAAATGCTAGTTGGCTAATCAAGAGAAAACCCCTATACCTAACCTTTGTGCACTTTCGTGATCTGGCACGGAGACCCTAGAATCATTCCCTGTGATGGATCCAGACCACTACTAAACACCACTCAATTAGCTCGACATTGTACTAAATAATCAAACCGTTAATATGAAACAAAATAGGAATTCTGAATAAAATTCTTTATCAAACTCTTACAATGGTTTTCAATCTATTTATAGTAATTCCAAAAGAAGTACCTGTTGATTAAATTTAAACTTCTGCCAAGATGGCAGCCGAAAATATTGCAGTTGAAATGTAACTGTTTTCTGCTTCTCCTGTTCCTCTTCGATTTCCATCTCCTCTTCTTTTACTTTTATGGTTTTATTTGCATAGTTAATGACACAACCATTTTTTGTCAAAAAATCATTTCCTAATATAACTTCATATGGCAGTGAATTGTTGTGTATCCACTACTGCTAGAGGTTGTTCAAACGTTGTGTTCATGATTCTCATTTGTGCAATGTTTATCATTTCTTTTGTATCAATATAATCCCCTGAAGCATTAATTAATCGCTTGTTGCAACTCTTCATATCTTCTCATTTGAATCCCAATTTCATAGTGAATTCATCAGTAATTATAGATGTTGCTGCTCCAGTATGCATTGTCGCTTTTGTCATCACTCTGCTAATGGCTATTGTTTCAATTCAGCATGTCAAGGTTTGTTAGGATAATTATCGATGCATAGTTGTCATGAGTCAGCGCTCTACTTAGTTTTCCGACTCCTCGTTGGATGGTGATGCTTCGTTGATTTCATCTTCTGTCTGTAATACATCCTCTTTGTCGTAGTAGGCTTCCTTGTCCCTGATTACGTTTATTTGTTTTGGGCAATCTGTTCTTTTATGTCCTTTCTCTCCACAACCGTAGCATTTAACATCTTTCTCTTTTAATTCCTCATCTTACCATCCTTTCCTTTCACCTTTATTATTTTTTTTGTTTCACTTCAGTATAGGCTTTGTTGGGGATGCGTGGCTTGAGATTGCTTCTCCAAGTTGGTCCCTCTCATATATTTGAGCGTTGTTTTCAATAGTTGTTTGTATGTCAACTGCTTTCCTAATCATCATTTCCAATTGGTCGTCAACATCACATTTAATTTCAAATGTGTGAGAACAAGTCGTATTTAGAATAACTGTTTCCTCTCAAACTGAGCATTAGTAGTCACCCAACATGTTGCATGTAGTTTCAGATGTTGTCAGTATTTTTCATTTTTGTTGCATTCAAAATGATTTGGTACTGATTTTTGAAACTTTCTTTCTCATAGTAATCTATGAAGTCTCCTATTAGTAATTGATAATTTCTCTCTGTTTCTGCATCCAAAAGCAAGTAGTGTTGGGATGCTGCTCCTGTTAGTTATAATGGGAGTCTCGCCACTGCTGCCTGTTGGCTCACTTTTCATTCCGCCATTGTCAGATCAAACATCTGCAGCCACTGGGCAAATGTGGGATTGTAGCCATCTCCCCTTCCATTGAATTTGAGTAGTGTTGCTTTACATGGTATCGTGTTGTTGGCTGTTAATTGCAGTAAAATTGAAGTCTTGTATTTCGGTTTCTTGTGATTTGTTATTATATCCTCTTCTTGCAGTTGCGTGGTCACTGCTTTCGTAATTTTGTTTATAATTTTCTGTTTTTCAAAGTCAGAATCTTCGTCTGATTCTTCATATGTTACCTCCCTGCAGGTTGCTATGTGTGGTGCCTGTAATTCGCTCTCCTTTCTGGAATGGAATTCGATTTCATGAGTTTGCATGTTTTTTCTGTTCTCCTCTTCCATTAGTTGTAGCAATCTCAATTTGTCTTTCAACTGTTCCAGTTCTCCTGCCTGTAGGTCGTTATCCTTGATTAATTGTCTGTTTGTTCTCTACAGTTCTTGATTTTTTTCTTGCCATTGCTGGTTTTGCTCTAGAAACCTTTTATTCGACTCTGATAGCTGGTGGGTAAGGGTTTTAATTTCGTTTTGAAATAGTTGATTTTGCTCCTCTAGCCGCATTTCCATATTCACTCTGATTTCACTCAGTATCATTTCATTTTGTCATTCCATCTTTTTGACTTTCTCAGTCAATTGTTCTACTTGTTGTCTTAGGAGTTCCTCACTTTCTTGGCTTTTCCTTAGCATAATCATTATATACAATGGGTTTGTGTCTGGGGGTGGACTAAGGGATTGTTGTTCTGTATCCATTGCGTCCATTGCTGAGTTCTTACCGAAATATGGCAATGATTGTATCATTCTGGGAGTTACTGCTTTGGTTGAAGTTTTCTTCGTGCTTCCTTTTCTTCCCTTTGCCATATTTTCTTCTGGTTTGTAGTGGCTTTCCCATCTCTAGGTCGCGATTTCAAGATCCCAGTGAAGTGCTTTTGTTTGGTTTGGGGTATCTTTCTTTCTCTTACTGATTGTTAGTTTGTGTAACAATGTGCTGCTTTTGTACTTTCACTTGTTGCTTTTGTTGTCATGTTGCGGGTGGATTAACTGAATGTTTCTTCTTTATATTTGCTGTTCTTGGCTGTCATGGTCGCCATGTAACATCCTCTACCAGGCATTATCACTGTTTATCTACTGTTACTATATAATGTTAGCTGTGTTATTGCGGGTAAGGATTTACTTGTTGTTACTGCTTGACTAATTTCTTCTGTTAACTTATGTAACCTAGAACTAACTGCTCACTTTTTAGGTGACGAAGCCATGTGGTAATCTCTATAAAGATCTTCTGATGGGCATCTGCCCAAAGCAGGTCTCCACATCCAGTTTCACCTTTCCATCCAATGCTTGAGTGCCACTTCTCAGCTCAATCAATATAGCTTATGTGTACCCTAGGTTAGCTCAGTGCTTACTCAAGACATGACACAATTCGACTTAAGCTCTTTTGTGTGAAAGTGTTGTATAAATTTGCAACCTGAATTCTTACTAGTTGTTTGTTAAATATTACATGTAGCCATTACTGAAATATATTGGCTTATTTAAATATATTCTGTTTGAACAACTTCCTAACCTACATTTATAATTTACTACATGTACAGTCACTTTATCAGTCAATTATAGGTCATTAATTTGTATCTAAAATAATATTAATATAATTCCTAAAGTTTGGTCATCCAAATGTTTGCTGACAATTAATTATTTATTACATGTAGAAATGAAATGCTAGTCGGCTAATTGAGAGAAAACCCCTATACCTAACATATTGTAGAATGTTCACTCCTTGGGAATTCATTCCACAGTGGAACATTCTAACCAAACAAACAAAGAAAGAGTAATAAATTGTAGTTTGCTTTTTACTTCCAGTTTAGCAAAGTAACGTGGAACCAATTGTGTACTCCAATAACAACCCAGAAAAGAAATATCTTGGTAAATCTTCTGATAGTTGAGATGGCCTCCAGCCAGCGCAGAACTAAGGAAAACCTAATCCCTACGCTCAGCTCATCGAAAGTTGAAAGGCCACACTGGCTTGTTATCATACATGTGAACAAAAAAACTTACTCCCCTAAACCTACGTTATCCCTTATGGTACAGAATGGGTTACTGGTATTCAGTTTCAGTCACCAGTAGCATTGCTGTACCCGAAGCGATGCCCTATATTTAGTTAATGTAGATATTAACCATTAATATAAAATAAATAAATAAATAATAAAATATCTCCAGAAAAGTAAAGGCCAATTTATTAAAAGTTATTATATCTAAAAGGTTAATCAAATAGCGGATTGGGGAAATCTGTAATAAAAAATAATACAACTAAATATTGAGAAAGTAAAACTTAAATTAAAAAATCTGACACTATCAGAAATCACACATTAAACAATAGTAAATATTTACATTTAACAAAAAGTGCTGAGTGGACGATCAGTCATCAATCGAACAATTTAAATAACATAAAGCAGAGCAATGATGACTCGACAGCCAGTGACCAATAAGAAATAAGCATAAGGCTCACGGATTAGAATAAAATAAAATAGCACCGAATCTCTTATTTTGACCACTAATATTACAAAATGGTTATATATCCGGGATTATGCTACACCCACACACAGGTTGCTGTAGAGTTGAAAACTTCCACTGTTGTTTTATCTATAACAGTTTTATGCGTTCGTTGAATTAGTTCATGAGATTTATTGCTATTCCATGTTATCTCTTGAAAATCAGGGTTAGATCTAGTTATTGAAAATGAAGTTTCAATTTCGGTTAGTATGTAGGTTTTTAAAGTTTAGCCACTTTTTGTCTCAAAATGAATTGGAGATAATCATTGATTGTCTAATTTTGTTAATCTTGTGGTTGAACAAGTAGTGAAATTTTTTATATAGGAGGAAACTTTTTCTTGCAATTAACAGAGTTAATTTAGCGTCAAAATCAGATGTGTGTGCATTGGTTTCATCAATTTCGATTCCTGGACATATTTCTTGAAAAGTATAGAGTAAATTTCTATTCATTTTGATGTCTTTAAAAAACATAGATATATTATTATGTATGTCTTCTGTAGTAATTTCCTCTAAAGAAGGTTTTCCACATCTTAATAAGACTTTAGTTTCTAGTCTGTTGGCAACATCATAAAATGTATTAGTCCATATAGTGTCCATCATGCCGGAAAATAATGTAACACATTTATGTGACGTATTATTTATTGTCTCTTTTAATACTTCTACTTGTTGGTGAATAGGTTTGCCATTTTTAAAAACATGCAGAAGAGTATGTTTTGAGTCAATAAACATTCTTTTTTCATTATCATGAGTTTTCAGTTGTTCAATTGAATTTTTGTATAATGGAGTTTTCATAAAATTCTGAATAGTTTGAAGGTTGTTATGGTAATTGTCACATATTTTGATTTTTACTCCATCATTGACATTTTTCTTTCCTTTCCATGATGGCATGATAATCGGTACATATATAATCTTTGGTGGAATGCAGAAGTAATTGAATGTAGAAATGGAATGAAATTGGTCAATATCATTAAGTGATTTTGATGTTGTTTTGGCGATTCCATAAGATATTGGATAATTATGTGGCATTGTGTCAACAGTTTGCCAAAATGTTTCAGATAATCCACATTTTTGTAATATGTCTTTGTGTGTTTTAGGAATGAAGAGTTTTGCTGGTACACATTCTACATCTAAAGCTGTTAATTCGCCATTCTTTAATATGTCATCAATTTCGAGTTGTGTAAATTGTTCTGTTATGAAAAATGTTTTTAAGCTTTCAGTGTCATTTTCCTTTGTTTTACAAAAAGAGCGTGGTTGTAGTTGCACTTGCAGTGATAATGGGGGAGATATCTGTCATAGTAAACGTTCATTAGGAGAATCTATCCATTCATATTCACTGGGAGGCTCAATAATACCAATTTTTTTGCGATTTATTCGTTCAACTTCCGTATGAATTTGAGGTGATAGCGTTAGTTTTGATTGTGAAAGTATTTTTTCTTCAGCCTGTAATTCATTCGTAGTTTGCGTTATTTTTTCTGTTATTATGATATCGGTTATTTGACCATCTTTTAACATACTTTTCTTTGTGTGTAAATCTTTTTGGAAACTACATGTATTGTAGTATTTCAAGAGCCATTTGAATAATAAAGCATTACGTGAATCTGCGAATTTTCGTTTGTACGTGTTAGTAATATCTTTTGTAGATTTTTGAACTCTATTTATTAAATCGGCTGTGGAAAGTGGTAATGTTTTGCCTTCAATTGTTTTGTAATGGGTTTCGTTGCTTGGACCCCACATGTATTTCTTCACCCACTGTGAGAAAATGTCTATATCGTTCATATCTATACCAAAGCGAAAGGCTAATATTGTTACAGGTATTATACCTGTGGGGTTTAACTGACATAACAGACGTGCTATATATTTTTCTTATTTATAGAAAATTTTGGCGTCTGACTTTAGTGGAGAAGTTTTGATTGGTAAATGATGCAGTAACCAATTTTTTGTTTTTGGTGGAATTAGTGCAATGGCTAGTTCGAATTTACATTCTTTTGTGATAGTCATACATAATCTTTTTTCCACAGGTAGAGAAAGATTTTCCAGTTTAGTAAGAAAAATGCTGAGAATCCATAATGCAGCTTTGGCATTGATAGGTGGGATTTTTTCTTCAACAAATAATGTTTTTCTGAAGTCCTTATGATCACATAAGCTATATGACATTTGAAATAATGTTAAAGCATTTTCGACTGATGGAGTGTACTGCAAAGAAGGTGATTTGATATCAATTTCAGGCCAATTGTAATCAGGAGGTTGTAAAGTTTTTATACTTTGCCAATATTGATTGATTGCAGTAATAT